>PVLA01012987.1:9465-40196 GCA_004027455.1 Hydrochoerus hydrochaeris | reverse complement strand
AGCTCCTCTCCATTCATCCATCGACCCCAGGACGCTGGTCCTGATTTGGCGTCGTCGTCGGGGGTCACTCGGGCCCCTCTGGGAAGGACCCTGTGCAGTGGTGCTGAGTGCACCGACCGCGGTCGGGGTGGCTGGGGGGACTGCCTGGATTCACCACTCCCGCGTCGGGCAGGTGGACGTCGTGGAGGAGGACTCTCCGGATGGATGGACTGTGCAGCAGGCTGGTGACCCCCTTGGACTGGAGCTGACTGGGGTTGGTACCTGGGCCCCTCTCATGGTGAATCCTTTAGGTGTGGCCATTTTGTTGGGTCTGTTGTTGCAGACCCGGGGAAGTTTTGGACCACTGGGTAATGGAGGCCCTTGCGACTGCGGGGGGGGGGGGCACTCTGTCGTCGGGTCGATTCGCTGGCTCATGTGCCCGGAGTGTGGACTGTGGAAGCAGGATGGCTTGCCTTGGACGGCTGTCGGGTCTCGCGGGGGTTTCTCAGAGTTGGGTGTTTGGAGAGCAGCAGATTGTTCTCTGCCATCCGCTGGTTTTGCCTAGACCTAGGGAAGTAGGTTTGGACCCTCAAGCCCAGGACTTAGTTCGAGTCACCCACGATCCTAATCTAGCTGAGGACTGTTGGCTATGCTTAGCTCAAGGAACCCAAAGACCCTTGGCCCTTCCTGCTAACCTGTGATATGCTATTGCTGGCTGTAGAGGTACCCCAGGCCAACATGCTTGTTGGAATAAAACAGCACCCCTCCATGTATCGGATGGAGGGGGCCCTAAGACATAGCCACCTTGTATCATAATGGTCCTAAGGGCTCAATATGAGCTCCTTTTCACTGAATGAGCCAAAGATTTGGCTCAAGTCACAACATCAGAGGGGAATGTAATACTCTGATCAACCACTAACCACCTGCGCCATCATCTTGTTCTGTATGCACCGCCATTTTAGATTTAAGTCCTTGTTAATAAGCCTCAGCTGTTTCTCACAGAAGTTTCCTTTTCCCCTGAATGACGCTTCACCTGCCACCCTTAAGAACATGGGGAGTGAGCTGGTTGGTCATTATCAGCCTACCCACCAATCAGCTGTGTTGCTCCTCTATAAAAGTAAACTCCCTTAGTTGTGAGGCACGAAGTCTCGAGATCCATCAACAGAGACTGCGTCGCCAGGCCTGGCAATAAAACTCCTTCACTCTTGATTGGCTTTCATTTCTAAATCATCATTGGACCATTACACTCACATGCCTGTACCAAAGCAGCTTAATGGGAGAAAAGCATACATTTATTTCATCATGGGTTTCCATTGCATGAATGAAAATCCAAAGATGCAGGAGAAACTGTTTTCACGCGTAGGTTCCAGTGGTAAACAGCCCAGTGCGGATGAGATGGGACAGGAGGGTGAGCCCTGGTGGTCCCAGCAAGGCCTGCCTCTTCTGATTTTTCTCGGCCTCTCTGTGGAACTTTCTTCCCGGAAGTATTTCTGAAATAAGGATCTTATGACATAAGTTGGGGGGAGGGGCGCGAAAGTCAGACAGAAATTTTGCTTCTGATGTCTTCACCTTGGGTGCCGTTTTCTGAGCCCCAGGGCCAGTTGGGGCTGTGAAAGTGGGGCCACAAGCATCTCCTGCTGGCCGCTTCGCACATTCGAACCCCGTCAGTGATGCATAGAACCCACTGCCTCTGAGAATGGTCCCTGGTTCCACTTCACCAGCCATAGCCACACCACATTAGGTTACTCATGCAAGTTTTTTAAGTTTCATTTTAACTTTTTGTGGGCCAGAGATTTAGCTCACTGTCTCAAGAGCTTGAGTGCAAGGTTGTGAGTTCCAAACCCAATACCAAAACAAAAACAAGTAAAAACTCACTTTCCTTTCCGTGGTACATCCTGAAAGCCGGTAAGACATTTGCACTGGGACTTGTGAAGACCGCAGTCATACACAGAATCTTCCATTCCACCAGGACCGCGGCAGAGGGAGGGAGGGAGGGCTTGGTGCTTGCTAGTCTGGCAGAAGGTGCTTCTGGCTGGGGGACAGGCAGCATCAGAATCCAGTATGTTCACATTCCAGAGGCAGTCGCCAGACTTGCTGGCGGATCCCCTGCAGGGCTTGAGTGATAGACATTTCTCACCTGGAACAACTGGACTGGGATTTTCAGAGATAAAGACTGAGCACAGCATGGAGGCCTATGCCTGAAATCTCAGCACTCTGGGAGGCTGAGACAGGAGGACTGCAAGCTCATGCTCAACTTTGGCAACTTGGTGAGACCCTGTCTCAAAATTTAAAAGGGCTAAGGATGTAGCTCTGTACAAAGGCTCTGAGTTCAATCCTGAGTTCATTCCCCAGACCCCAACTCAGTGTCTAGCACGCAAGACACACTCAGGAAAATACTTGTATCATAAGTGGATATATTTTACAGAAGGGGAGACTGAGGCAGGAAGGGAAGGTGATTTGCTTGAGGTCACATAAAATACAGAAGGCACGGCAGGGATTTGGGCAGGGTCTATGGTTCCCAGGTGAGGCCTCTCTCTGGATGGCGCTCTCCTTCCAGGATCCGGCCTCTTTGGGACCTTTTAGACCCTTGGGATACCTGACCCCTGCCCGAGGCGGAGCTGGGTATCCTGCCGCCCAAAGCCTCGCTGCCATCCAGGAGTGGCCGGCAGAGGGCGCTGCCAACGCGCGTTCTCGCCCAAGGAGAGGCCAGCAGGCCTTGGAAAGAACGGAGCAGAGGTCTGCCCCAGAGCAGGGTCTAGATGGGGAAACGGCTGTGAGCGGCTTCTGGAGGCCACAGGAGGGCCTTTATGGGCATCGTGAGGGCGGGCTTCCTGGAAGTTACGGTTTGAACTGTGTGCTGAAAAACAGCTGGAACGTAGCCTTTGAGAAAGGTGAAGGAGTTGTTCCTGGTGGAGACAGCAGCGTATGCAAAGGTCCGGAGTGGACTCTGGGTGTGTTTAGGTGTGTTGCTTAGCCAGGGGCAGCAATCTGGTCAGGACAGAGCTGGCGATTCTGGCTGTGTGGGTGGACTCTGGGATCTTCAGGCAAAACGTGTTGAGGAAAGGTGAGGGCCTGGTGGGCACCCGCAGACGCATGCAGTAATTCAATTCAGTCTCTCCTGAGTGCCGAGGCTGCTCACCTGATAGGAAACAGCCCAGTGAGCCTGGGGAGCTGGGACAGAGAGAGATGCAGGTGGAAGGTGAGCAGACACCCCCACAGCCTCAGCTGGCTGACCCATCTGGCATTCCCAAACCCCCTCACCCAGCTGCCTTCCCCTGCAGAGACTAGAAAAGAGAAATCATTCAGGTTCTCAGCCTTCCTATTAGCTACAAGTGGCCATTTAACACAATTCTGGCCAATAAGACCCCAAAAATGTCACTAGATTCCATTGAGGGTGCCAGGGATATAGCTCAGTGGCACAGCACCTGCCTGGCAAGCATGAGGTCATGAGTTTGATTCCAGGTAGGAAGAAAAAAAAAGATTCCATTGGGAATGGGCTCTGGGAAGTTATTTTTCTTCATAGTAAGAAACAAATGTTTTCAATTTACTCTACATTTAATAATTTCTCTTCTCTGCATCTTAAATGTGGATGCATATGCAATGGCAGGAGGAACAGCAGCCACACTGCAAACAAGGGGGATAAAGGCAAAGGAATGACCAGACATTGGTTCTGACATCCATCAGGCTGGTGAAACAGTACTGATCCGGGTTGATCTCCAGGCTCCCTGTGATAGCAGAAAATATAAACAGCTAACTATCCAGGACACTGTGATCTGTTACGTTTCTTTCAACCACATTCTTTATAGAAGGCAAGCATTTGATAAAAAGCTGATAAGAAAGGGGAAAGAGAGGCTGGGCAGGAGTCAGCAGAAAATAAAGCCTAAGGGAAGAGACGTTTTCTTTGAAGGTGGGAAAGCTGAACATGTTTTACAGCCACACTGATTGATTAGGGGGTGGGTAGGCACGCACAGCGGTTCACACACAGTAAGTCCTCTAATCCACAGCACAGTCTCCTGGGTCAGGCCTCGCTTTCGCCCCATCCTTCCGAGGGAAACGCGGCCCAGAGAGGAAAGGTGCCTGGGCCAAAGGTCCCACAGCTAGTGGACAAAGATGGAATCTATGGGAGTGACGCGCGCGGAGTGGTCCGCCCCGCCGGGACCCAGTCTGTGAATCACAAGGGGTAGGGGGCAGGGCTGGTGCCTGGCGTCCCCACACCCCCACCCCGCCCTCGGGCACCTGCTTCTTCAGCAGGCCGGGTGACACCCTGCGGCCTTTGGCCTCGGTTACCCAAGGCTCCGCACTGCGGGAGGAAGCCCAGACCCGGCTCCCCTGCGGGGTTGGCAGGACGTGGCAAGAGACGCAGCCCAGCCGGGCCAGCGCGCCGGAAGCACCGGGCGCTGCCAGACGGTGGCCTCTGGGAACCTCAGTCTCCCCCTCGGTAGAGCCGAGATGGCACCGCACCCCCCTGGCGGGCGGAGGAAGCCCCAGAGCCTTGCGCGCCGAGTCCCCGTGCGGAGCGTGGAAGCAGCGTGCGCGTCGGGATCCGGGCGGGGAACCCCGGGGGGGGGGGGAAGGGGGGGGGGGGCCCCCGCCCCGGCGCTGGCCCCGAGCGCTTCCTGCGCGGCCTCAGGAAATTCCAGACCCCCGCCCGCCGCCCCCCCCGCGCGCCTCCGCGTCAGCAGCCGGGAACTGGCTGCCCCGCCCCGGGCGCTCTCCCCGCTTCCGGCCGCCCGGCCGCGCCCTCTGCGCGGGGCCTTGGGAATCTCCCGCCGCAGCCCGAGCCTTCGGGGCACCTCAGCGCCCCGCCTCCCTCCTACCGCTTCTTTCCAGCCTTTCACTCCCGAGCTGCAGACATTTTAAATCCAGATCGCCAGAGCAAGGAGTTAAGCAAGGCCAAGTAGTCCAGACAGGTCATCGCAGTCAGCAAGTGTTTATTGAGCACTTACTTCGTGGCGAGCCCCGTGCCAAAGCTTGGGCAGGAGGCGAGTTAAGCTTGTGTGGTTTGGGACCGCAGGAGAAGAGATGGGCGTGGTGAAGGAGTAAGTACCAGGCTCAGAGCCAGAGGTGTCTCAGAGCTTGGCCAGGCTCAAGGAGGTGTCACGGCTTCTCAGTGCAGATGGGAGAGCAGGCTGAGGCAGGCGGATGTAGGGAGGTGATTCCTGAGGCCAGAGGAATGGGATGCGGGGGTTGCCCAAGGTCATGGAGTGAGGCTGGAATTTGACCCTGTGGTACAGGAACAGGAATCGCGAATCTGGCTTTTGAAAGTAGCCCCCTCCCTCACCCCGGGCACCTGAGCAGAGCTGCGGCCTCTCCTCGAAAGCATAGTCAGGCTTCAGCTTCTGGGCAGGCATGGAACAGGGGCGGGGTCATGTCGGAGGGAGACCCTGGCCTGGGAGAGGCTGCGGCTGAAGTTCCCGTGGGTGGTGAGACTGTGGTGGCCCTGATGTGGTTTCCTGAAGGCCCCTGTGGTTCCAGCGTGGGCACTGTGCCTGCCTCCTGTGGCTTCTTCCTGTACAGAGCTCTGATCGGCACATCCTCTGCTTCCTAGGGCTGGTAGCTCAGCTGGGACCCGTCTCACTTTCTGGTACCTTCTTGGAGGCTGGGACAGTATTCCTGTATCATAGTGGAAAAATGGGAAGTTCAGCTTACACAGCAGAAGGGCTCTGCCTGCTCAGTGCTTGGAGATATGTGGTTTATTCCACCATGTTTCATTCATTCAGTCATCCATCCATCCATTCATTCATTCACTGTAACAGATCCACGTGTCCCTTGGGTACCCACCCCTCCCTTGCGCGCTGACCTAAGGCTTCCAGCTAGGCACACCCGATGACGAGGCCTAGCCCGGAAAACCGATGAAGCTGGAGCACATCCCTGTCCCCCAGCAAACCTATGACCAGATTTTGAGGCGTTGGAGTCTCTTTCTGGCAAGAGTTTCTAGATTTTCTGCCTGTCCTGAGCAAAGAATTAGTCAAAACAAGCACAAATAGTAGCAATGTTTTATTAAAAGAAGGACAAAAAACCCGGCTCTGCGGAGAGTAAAATCAGAGAAAGTGCCAAGTGAAAGTCGGAAAGCAAAGTACACCTCACTGCAGGAGAGCAGCCACCCTGCAAGAAAGAACACAGCAGCAAAACTTGAATGGTGTCCTTTTTGGATCACCCACTCCTCAGGCCTGATGCCAGGTGTAGGCACCCTGTCAAAAACCTGCTGGCATCTCGGGGGAAGTCCATGTGCATCTCTGGGAACCGTTCTGCGTGGATGCCCTGGGAGGTTGGGCAGTCTGATGGCACAGCGCTTGCCTGGTGAGGGCTTTGAGCTTGTGGTGGAAAGGTGGAGAGCTTAGTTCATGGTGAAAGGCAGAGAGCGAGCATCCATATTGAGAAGGGGCAAAACGAGGGGGCTGCCTCCCTGTACCACAGCCCACCCTCTGGGTCACTAGCCCAGGCCACCAGAGAGAGAGTTCTCTCACCGTGGGGGAGTTAACCCAGTCCTGCGGAAATGCATTCACCCCTCTTCCCCCACTCCCGTGGTTGGGAACTGAACCCAGGGCCTTTGCACTGGGCTATACTTCAGTCCTTTTTATTTTTTATCATGAGACAGGGTCTCTAAATCACAAAGTTTCCCAGTGCGAGTTTGAACTTTTCAGTCCTCCTGTGTCAGCATGTTTGAACCCCCCAGAGTGCTGGGATTACAGGTGTGTGTTCCAGGGAATCTCTCTTAGTAGCCAAGACACACCTTTAAGGTTATTCCTTCCAACACTGCCACAGTCACAGTCAAATTTCAGCATGAGTTTCAAGGGGCTCAGCCATCTGTAAAATGAGGCTCTTAGAATCCCTACTTCAGAGGGCTGTCCCACAGCGTGGCCATGTGAGGACCATAGCCCTCAGCACAGTATGGGCAGCTGGGACGGGCCCAGTGCCCTGTCAGGGGAGGGAGGAGGGCAGAAAGTCTCCGGGCTCAGACTCCTTAACCTTGCCTCCCAGCGACTAGCCCATTCGTGACAAGCGGCAAGTGCCTTCACTTCCCTGTGCCTCAGTTTCCTCACTGGTGTTGTGGGGAGTGAGCCCTACTTGCTTGGGCTGTCCTGAAGGGCCAATATGACCCTGCTCCTTCAGGGTCTCTGCTGTTACTGGGCGTCTGGTGTGTGTGACGATCTTGCACAGATGAGTGGTGAGCAAGGCATCATCACACCTCAAAGTCATAGATGTGAAACGGAAGGTCAGCAAGGTTTGAGGTTATGGAGGTTCAGCAACTTTGAGGTTATGCAGAGTGTCACAGCTGGTAGGGGTGACGTGGGGTCGGAATCCCAGCTAGGCTGACTCATATTGCCGGGGCCTCTGGCTGACAAGGCACCGTGACTCGAGTTTGCAGGAAGAGTGGAGGAGGTACCGGTAAGCTGAAGGGAAGCCACAACTTCGGCTTTCTTGGAAATGGAACTACTTGATGATTTCTGCCGTAGAGTGGTTGGGGCTGGCCCAGCCGGAAGTCAGCCAGTGGCCAGTGGCCGGCCTGGGAATCCTTTGACATAGCTCCCTTGACTGGCCCCAGGACGAAGACTGCCTCTGGAACAGCAGCAGGGTTTTAGCCGGGGAAGCTGACACCTCAGCCTGAGCACAGCTGCTGCCTGGGGTCCAATAGGTCAGCATTCCCTACTGGCACAGGAGTCTCAAGTCCTCTCGGGCTCTATCTCAACCTGCTGTGTGACATCAGGGCCAGACATGGGCCTCTCTAGGTAGGAGTGGAGAGGCAAGTAGCTGGGATGAGTGGACAGCCCTGGCCCTCCCTGTTTGGCAGTCTGTGAATCAGTGGACTGAGTCTGGTGGGCACTGGGAGTCGCTAGAGCCAGAACTGGGAGGAACTGGGCCAGGTGAGCTTCCACCCGGTCAGCAGGCTGGGAGTGGGGGGCTGTCCGGGCCAGCCATGCTCAGAGGATGTACTGAAGCGGGTAGAGGCCGGGACCATGGCTGAGACAGGGGCATTTGGGGCAGGGAGAACAGTACAGGGAGGCTCGTTTTGCAAGGTGGATACAGAAGGTGGGGTTGAGCCGGCAGGCCTTTCTAGCCACCAAAAGGGCAGTCGGTGATTCTAACATCAGAGTCCTCGAGGCATTTGTGAGGGGCTGGTGTGACCGCCTTCCTGGTAAGGCCCTGCCAGCTCTGGAGAGGGCTGTGAGAAAAATGAGGCCCAGAGTGCACCCCAGCATACTTCTGAGACCTGATATCACCAGCAGAGGGGCCAGGACAGGAACTCAGATCCAGAATCCACTCCCTGACCTCAGCCCACAACCATACCGTGAGCTGCCAGGAACAGCTGCCCATTCCTCCCCACTGGGTCCCATCCAGAGTAGCCATGGCTGAAAGTAATGCCCACCACGGTTCAGTGCTGTCTAGTCTTTCCTCTCCTGAGTCAATCAACATCCTCAGGTCCTGCACCCTGGGGCCAGAACCTTGCAGGGATCAGAGATACAGATAAGTGATAACTGGCCCCTGCCTCCTTCGGGTAGCTGCCTGGACATCAGGATGACAGAACCTAGATTGGGTGTCACTATCCAGGGGGCAGGGGCCGGAGGATGAGCAGCCAGGGGAGGTTTTTCGCTAAGATTGTGATCATTGAAGAAGACTCCTAGGGCAAAGTGCTTTCCTGAATCTTACAGCCTGTTGGCAGACAGCCAGGCCCTGAGGGGGAAGAAGAGGGTGGTTTTTCCAGGCAGAAGAAGCAGCACATGGGGGAAGTCAGAGGCAGGCTGGGGAGGACATCTTGGCCTCCAGACAGAGGCAGGCCGGGGAGGACATCTTGGCCTCCAGACCAATGGTGGGATGCTGTATTAGCATTCCTCTTTCTGGGACCAAATACCTGATACCCCCAACTTAAAAGACGAAAGATTTAATTTGGCTCACATTTTAAGAGGATTCATTACATGGCTAGCTGGCCCAAGACAGAAACATCATGGCAGAAGGGCATGGCAGAGCCAAAGAGTTTAGTTCATGGTGGCCAGGAAGCAGAGTGGAGGAACAGTGCCAGAGAGGAAAGGTCTGGGACCAGATACAGTCCCCAAGGTCATGCCTCTATGACCCATCCAAATGTGATCAGAAGTGTGCTTTAATAATCCCCTAGGCAGCTCCCTGGCCAATCAAATTGACCATTAAATTTTTTTTTTTTTGGTACTGGGAATTGAACTTAGGATCTTGCACTTGCCAGGCAGGCACTGTGCCACTGAGCTATATTCCCTAGCTCTGACAAATTTAACCATCACAGTTTGCAGAATGTCAAGTGTGTATTATTAGCAGGTGAGGCAGAGAGGGCAGTCCCTTCTCCATGCTGGAGATCAGAGTCCCCATCTGTTCAATGGGTATCACAGGAAGACTTGAGACCAGGAATGGGGGGGTAGGGCAGGTGCCAGCTGGCTGGCCTCTCCCTTCTGCCTTTGCCTGGGCATGTGGGAGGCTGGTACCTAGGAGCCCAGATGGAGAGAATGGAGATGTGGTTTGGTTCTCATCTTTCATCTCTGAGCCTTTCAGCTAAGCACATTTACAAATATTAATAACAGTATCAGCTTTGTGTCCTCTACTTGAATTTATTTTGGATTAAAGAAAGTAATGGAAGCAAGAGGGGATAAGATACAGAGATGAAAAAGAGGAAACGGAAGTAAGGAAGGAGGGAGGAAATCAGGAAGGGGAGAAGGAGGCAAAAGAAAGAAAGATCAGGAGAATTTTTTTTTTTTCTGGGCTAAAGTAGCCCCCATCTTTACATTTTTTTCACCCCAGTCTCTGGCCTTCTGCCCTTTCTGGACTCCTACAACTTGGCCTCTTTGTGGCTGCGTCTGTGTCAGCCTCTCCCACAGCCTGCAAGCCTCTGGGGCCATGAACATAATAGAGTAAGGAGGAGGCAGGGAGACTGTCTTGGAGATGTGTTCCTAGGTTCCTGGATCCATCGGTAGAGTCCAACAGCCTCGATGCTGAGCCTGGTCCAGCGTGAAGGGTCCAGTTCTGTCCTCTTGGCATTCCTCCAGCCAACCTCAGTCCTGAGTTTAAGTGCTTGGTCTTGCTGGCTTCTCACCCATCAGCAAAATCATGTAAATCTTAAGCAGTTCTATCAGTTTACTGGGACAGAAGTAGAGTACATGCTTAGCTTGCTTGGCACCCTGAGTTTGATCCCCAGCACTGCAAAAGGAAGAAAGAATAACAAAAATGAGCTGTATATGGATGGATTTAATGAGTACTGCAAGTATGCAAGCCTGGAACTATCAAAAAATTAAATGAAAACTATGATGGTGCATGCCTGTGGTGGTCCATGCCTGTAATCCTAGCATTCTGGGAGGCTGAGGCAGGAGGACCACAAGTTCAAAGCCTGGCAATTTAGTGAGACCCTGTCTTGAAATTTAAAAAAAACCTTTTTTTTAAAAAAATATTTATTTATTTATTTGCAGTACTGGGGATCAAACTCAGAACCTCACTCTTGCCAGGCAAGCGCTTATACCACTGAGCTAAATCCCCAGCCCAATTTATTTTTATTTTTAAAAAAAGTTTTAAAAGGGCCAGGGACGACTGGATGTGGTAGGGTGCACCCTTGTAATCCTAGCTCTCAGGAGGCTGAGGCAGGATGATCACCTTGAGTTTGAAACCAGCCTGGGCTACATAGTGAGTTTGAGGCCAGCCTACTACACAGTTCAGTTAGTTAACAGTTTGAGCCAACAGTTAAACAGTTTGGGTCTGTTTAAATGGTGGATCTGTGAACTGTCCTGTCTCAAAAAAAAAAAAAAAAAAGGCTGCTACATAGCTCAGCGGGAAGGTCCTGGGTTCAATCCCCAGCGCGAAACAAATAAACCTATTGGGAAATGAGATAATCCTGAAGAGTCTGGGCACCGACTACTGAAATTGCAAGTCAACTGGCTGAAGGAGAAAAGGGAATGGGAACAGTGAACTTTGCTTGATGCCTCCCAGAATTTGTTCCCTTTACATAATTCTGTCCTCAACTTTAAGAGTGAACCCTGATTGGTCCCTAAGCCAATTACTGTAACTTTCTTTCTTTTTTTTTTTTTTTTTTAAATCGGTACCAGGGATCAAACTCACAACTGCATGCTTGCAAGGCAGGTGCTTATGCCGCTGAGCTAAATCCCCAGCCCCGAATTACTGTAACTTTCCACATCACCCTTCTTCCAATCAGGGCAAAGCTTGGGTTCTAGTCTGTTAAGTTGTGACAGAGAGGTAGGTGCCTGTCTCTTCTAGGTAGTGTGGATACAAATGAGAATCTGCTACAGCCAACCAACAGCTAGTCAGGACACCAGCCAAGGAAAATGATCATATGCCCAGGAAGTGTATGTCCAAAGCAAGATATCAGAACCTTGATCATTGTGTACCTGAAGCCAT
This sequence comes from Hydrochoerus hydrochaeris, assembly GCA_004027455.1. Classification (NCBI taxonomy): domain Eukaryota; kingdom Metazoa; phylum Chordata; class Mammalia; order Rodentia; family Hydrochaeridae; genus Hydrochoerus; species Hydrochoerus hydrochaeris. Next base: position 28,853 of record PVLA01012987.1, on the reverse strand, counting down.
AGCTCTGGAGATTTTAGTTAAATGAGTTGGTTGATTCTAATTATCATTTAAGCCAGTTTGAAGTGGGTTTTTCTATAGTTTTAATGGATTTATTGGCTTGTGGGCTGGGAAGTCCGGGGTGAGAGAGTCAGGCATGGCTGGTTAAAGGTGTTCCATGTCATCAGGGTACCTGTTTTTTCTCTCAACTCTGCTCCTATCTGTTGGTTTCATTCTTAGGCTGGTTCTTCCATGTGCAGCTACTCCGTGCTTACGTACTCACAAACTCAGCAACCTGATGGAAGAATTTTCCATGATTCTTTGGGCTTGAGTCCTGTTGGCCTCCTGTGAGTGAGGCACCCATTCCTGAACCAATCACAGTGACCTGAGAGAGAATGCCTCAGTGGTACACCTGCCCCTCAGCACTAGCAGGGAGTACCCTCCTCCCTTTAGCCTATTCAAATTCCTCTTCAGCTTAGCTCTGCAATCCAACAGATCTGGACTTTTCTGCTGCATGTGTTCTTGACTCCTCCATCCTTCTAGGATTCTGGGGGAGGGAATGGGATGACTCTGCTAGTCTCTGTCTTTTTTTTTTTTTTTCCCCCAGACAGGGTCTTGCTATGTGGTTCAGGCTAGGCCTTGAACTCACTATGTAGCTCACACCAGCCTTGAACTCATGGTGATCCTCCTGCCTCAGCTTTCCTAGTCCTGGGATTACAGGCATGCACCACCATGCTTGGCAATGCTTCTTTTCTTCTAAATCCATCGTACCCCAAATCCTTTAAAGAAACTTTAAATCCATAAATTAATTTAGTTGATAAACCAGTTGTGGTGGCATATACCTGTAATCCTAGAACTCTGGAGGCTGAGGCAGGATTGCTTTGAATTCAAGGACAGCCTGAATTAAATAATGAGACCCTGTCTCAAAAAAACAAAACATAGTCTGGGGATTTAGCTCAGTGGCATAAGCACCTGCCTGGCAAGTGCAAGGATGTGAGTTTGATCCCTGGTACCAAAACAAAAAACAAAAACAAAAAACAAAACAAAACCATAAGCAAGCAAGGCTAGTTGATAAAGGACAGAAACCTAATTTTAAGATAAAAGAACAAGCCAGGCTTCTTTTTTTTTGTTTTGAGATAGGGTCTCTTAATGTAGTTCAGACTGACAAAGCCATTCTGGTCCTTCCCTCACAAGCCTAGAAGAAAGGAGAAATCAAGAACCCAAACAGCAGAAAATTCTAGGCCTGTCTGATTGCCACGCCAAGCATTTTGGCTTATAATCTTAGGATTTGGGAGGCTGAGGTAGGAAGATCTCCATGAGTTTAAGCCTGGGTTACATGGCAAGTTCAAGTGCAGCTTGAACTACATAGCCAGAGCCTGTCTCAAAATATCAGAAATAAAAGAAAAAAATAAAAGAATAGAGTGATAGTGTTCGAAAAATGTTTTTAGGCAAAACTTTGTTTTGCTTCTTCTTTTTTTAATACAGGGTCTTGATTTGTAGTCCAGGCTGGCCTTAAACTCCAGGTGATCCTCTTGGGGAACCTGGAAGTGCTGGGTTTATAGCTGTATGTCACCACACCTGGTGAGGCCAACAGTTTAGATTACCTCCTCTAAAGACACCGGGCGCCCCGACTTTCACCTGTAGAAGGAACTATTCTCTTTCTGGGGTGGGCTATCCTTCTTTCATATAACCCAAGACCAAGAGGAAACAAATTCCAGATTCAAAAACATATACAGCTGGGGATGCAGCTCTGTGACACAGCACCTGCCTGGCAAGCACAAGGTCCTAACTTTGATTCCTGGTACAAAAAAACAAAACCAAAAACAACCCACATAGGAATTTCTGGCTCCAAGCAGTAGTGAACTTATCTCTCGAGGACACGCATTCTACTTTTCTGAATGTGAACTTTCACATTTCTGCCGAATGCCTTTGTGCCTCTTTCACATCCTGCCAATTCTTGTTCTGTGGCAGAATGTTGCGAACTTGCAATTCACTCCAGTTGAGGTAGGATAGGTTTAGGTTCCCCATCTCTGCTTTGGAAACCTTGGACCCTCTCTGGTGACAAAGCCAAGGCCTTTGGTTTTATTTTCAGACATGGTCTAGCTAAATTGCTAAATGGCCCAGGCTGGACTCAAACTTTCAGCCTTCCTGTCTCAGCTTCCCAGAGAGCGTCGATTACAGGTGTGCCCACCAGCTCTCCCTGCTTGTTGTCTGCCAATCTCCCCCTCAGAGTCCTTTCCCACTCGAAGCCCCCTAATCCCACAGAAATCCCTGGCCTGCACTGCCATCTCTTTCCTTCCCTCCCTCCCTCCTTCTCTTCCTCCGTCCCTCCCTCTGTCTTTGTCTCTTTCTGTCTTTCTGTCTCTCTCTGTCTCCCCCCCCAATACAGCCCTCTTACTAGCTGCAATCATTTTGCTTCATTATCCATATAAAGCCAACTTCCAAAGCCTTGGAAGGGCAGATGGTCATTGTTGTAGGCAGCTGAGTTAGAAATATTACAGGCAGGCTGATAGGGCTGCCTATAATAGGAGCCAGTGCAGAAGAACGGCAACCTTGGAGGAGACAGACATTTCAGCTGTGGGCCAGATCTCAAGAAAAAGGCAAAAAAAAAAAAAAAAAAAAAAAAAAAAAAAAAAAAAAAAAAAAAAAAAGCATCCACACCCTAAGCATAAATTGATATTCTAGATAGGTATCAGTCACCTTGAGGAAGTCAGAAGGAGCCATTAACCCAACGCTTTACCAGCAAAGACCCAATTCTGTATTCATGCCCGCTTGTTACATGACTCATCTCCCCATCTGATACCGATTTAACCAAAGTTACTGAGTAATTACGCTTGGAATCTTATTGGTTTGACCATTGTTCTGTCCCACCTCATGTCCCCCTGCCTTGCAAGTTTCCATTTTTCCCCAACTTAGACCCTCTTTACCTCTTGGTTTTGCTCTATACAAATCTCTAGAGAAGGTGGGGTCCTTGGCAACCCACTCGGGACCCCCTGTGTCTCTCTCTGGGACAGATGCTTTCTGTCTCTCAATAAACATATTTTGCTCTTAACCTCTGTTGTTCCTAAAAAATTCATTGTTTGATTTTAGAGAACACAAACTCATACTGCACATCTATTGGGTTGGGAGTTCTTTCCCCTATGTCAATGCCAGTTCAGTCCCCTTAGACTGCCTTGGGAATGGAAAGGTGTCAGCTTACTCTACGCACAACTCTACAAGACTCCTGTAGACTTGGTAGAATCTAGATTTGAATTCAAGAACTACTGTGTGTTCCCTTTGCTCATCTGTAAAATGGTAAAAGGGCTGCAGACTTCAAGGGTACATGTGAGGGAGTGTGATATACTTTGAGGGGGGTTGGGGAAGGAGGAATGACTTAGAGGAATTCAGGAATGTCCCCTCTGACCTTGCATGTGGGTGATGGTCCTCTGGCCACTCCCAAAGCTGGTTCAGTTTCTCACTTTCCAGTTTATTTCCTGTCATACATTTGTTAGCCTGTCACCTCTTTCTCTGTATTCAGCTCTTTCCCAAGCTTGTGTCTTATCTCTGTAACTAAACACATTCGCTAGCAGGGTGATTCAGGGAGTGTCTGCCTGGTGAAAAATGGGCCTGGATGCACAAGCCCAGCATCTCTCCAAATCTTAATTTCTCATCTTTAAAATGTGGACAATAAGCATGCACGTCTTGTGGACATGTTGTGGACATGCACCCCTATAGTCCCAGCAACCGGGTGGGTGGGGGGCAGCTGAGGCAGGAGGATCCCACTTTGAGCCCAACCTTGACAATTTAGTGGGACACAGTCTGGAAATAAAATAATAGGCTGGCATGGGGGCACATGCCTGTAATCCCAGCACTCAAGAAGCAGAGGCAGGAGGATTGCCTCGAGTTTGAGGCCATTCTGAACTATATAGTGAAACAGTGTCCCCATCCCCCTCCCCCCAAAGGGGGGTATAACTCAGTGTGAAGGCCCCACATCTAATCCCCAGGATCAAAAAACAAAAATACTCCTCAACACCCCAAAGTATAGCACTTTGGCATGCTGAGAACTTTGAACCAGAGATCAGAAGCAGATTGCAGTCTTTTTCTGCCATCTTTTTGTTCCACTTTGTGCCCCAAGGCAGGTCACAGAAACTAGAACTCTACACCAAAGACAGCCACAAAATTTAGACATATTACTTTAACCTTCTCTCCACATTTCTGTATGGGAACTGGCTAGAGAGAAATTTTCTGATTTAGTGTACCTTGACTGATAGCAGTTTATGATACCCTGCTTCTAAAAGGGGCCTTGCCCTATATCTGGTAGGAAGGAAAGCTGGAAAGACCAAAAAGAATGTGAGCAGACAGGCCTTGCTGGGTTCCCCTCTACATTACATCATTTGCTTTTGTCCAATCACATTTCTGCACGGAAACTAAGCATGAAATAGCTTTCCCTGCATCTTTGGATCTTCATTTCTGAAAACTCCTATGTCACATGAAACTTTGATTAAATAAATCTGTTACATTTTTCTTTCATTAACCTGTCTTTAGGAGTGTGGACCATGACTTTATGCTGGGGAGGGAAGAAACTGTATAGTCCCTCCACCTTTATCCGGCTGACCAAGTTCAAAACAAAATTACAATTCTTGCTAAGAGGCGGACACATAAGGTGTAATTCACTCCCCTGGTGAAGAGTGACACTGAATAGCGGAAGTGTTGAGGGACAGCTAACTGTGAGGCAGGGCTTCTAGCATCTAGAATTTTCCACTCTTAGACTTTTCAAATGAAAAGTGGCCATATGGGTTTGTAGATAAGCTGGGTCCCCCTACCCAATCTAACTATTTTTGTGAGAGAAGAACAGTCTAGATCACAGCTTCTGAGACCCACCTGGCGCCTTTTTAAGAGGAAATTAATTTGTGGCTCAGAGAAGCACAGTGACTTGCTAAGGGTCTCAGCTCCTTGAAGCCAGAGCTTAGCAGTGTTACTATTACCCATGCAATACAGATGGTACCCTCTGGCCGTCTTGCAAGCCCAGCTGTTGGGAAGGGAGTCTCTGCTGACAACCTGTTTTGAGTAAAACTTTGAGGTGCAGCCTCCATTCTGATCCCCAGAGCGAGCAGCTTTATGCCTTACATGTGCCAGGTTTGGGCTGTCTCTTTCTGGGCCCAGCATACAGCGTGGAACATAAGACATGCCTTGTGGGTGATAATGTAACCAATGGGAAGAGATTGCTTGCCTTGCTTGTGTGTGTGTGTGTGTGTGTGTGTGTGTGTGTGTGGCCATGTGGCCTGCATGAGGGGTTTCTGTAAATCCCCAGTGACCAAGAGTTTCCCCCTTTTTTGTGCAAGAACCCTTTTGCCTAGTGAAGCATGTGGACCCTTCGCTACAGTACTTTTGGGGTATAGTCTATTGAACACACACACACACACACACACACACACACAGAATGAGAATGGTGTACACATCTAATGAGCATTTTCACAAAGCGCACGCACTTGCAGCATAAGATATTAACCGTGACCCGCGACCCAGGGGCTCCCAGGCTCTGTCCAGCCTCCACCTTCCAAAAGGAGCCTCTCTTCACAATGCTTTCAAATGCAAATTCCTGGAGTAGGGCGGGGTTCTGAAAGAGCCTGTGGGCCTGAGGCATGGGTGTGGGTGAGGGTGATGGTTGTGTGTGGAGTTGTGGGAAGTGTACAAGGTTGGGAGCATTTTGTAGGGGTTTGAGCAAACGGTGCTAGGCAGGAGGTTAGGATATCAACTTGGCGGCTGGGGTACAGGGGCTGTCCAGGGTGTTTGGGCGTAGCTGCGGGTCGGTGTCGGAGGGCAGGCTGTCCAAGCAGGGTACCGGTCACTGAGGAGAGATGGTGCAGAACTGCTCAGAGAGCAGGAGGGGAGGGTGCGGGGAGGGGCGGGGCCAGGACAGGCTAGGCCGCGCGTGGGTATGGGGACTAGGGTAGCAGGGCAAATGGGCGGGGCCTCGAAGGGACTCCGCAGGGGTCTTAGGGGCGGGGGCTGGTGGGTGCCGGGGCGTGGCCTCACAGGGGCGTGGCCAGCGGGCACGCGCACGCCGCCGGCGCGCCCCCTCCCGGCCGCCATGTTGGCTGGTGTGTGGGTGTCAAACGGAGCCAGACGAGGCGGCAGAGGCGGCGGTAGCGGGAGCTCCGCCGACTCGGGTCGCCCCGGTTTCTTCGGCGCTGCCGGCGGCCGCAGCCGCTCACCCGTGCCGGAGCGGCGAAGCGGAGGTGAGCCGACACTCAGGGAGCTCGAGCTCCCGAGCGGGGACGTAGGACGCGGGGCCTCTCTTTTCTTAGGCGCGGACACCACCGAGGCACAAGCTGCCTTCACGGCAGCAGCCCCCCGGAGCGTGCACCCCTGCTGCCCCAACCCACTCTGGGAGGGACTCTCTTTTTCCAACCAAGCCTCACCCCACAGGCTGGAGCATGCCTCCCTCCTCACCTGGATCCCGCTTCCCTCTGCAAAGGACCCCCGTTTCCCTATCGGGGAGCGCTTCGTTTTATATCCTTGGTGTCGGGGGCTCCTACTAGCTCACTTCAAGTCCCGGAGGCCCTTTCAGATTGTAGCAGCGTCTCTCTCCTCCCCAGAGCACATTCTGACCCCTCCCGGGCCGGGCGCCCCTTCCTCCAGAGCCCAGTCTGGTCTCCTCCCGCCCCCGTACGGAGCGGCCACCCGGCCTTCCCCCAGGAATCGGTGGAGGGGTCCCCTGCCCGTCACGATTTCGGCCTGTGTTCCTCTCCTTGGGGCTGGAGCGGGGCCCCCTTTCCCTCCCAGGGGACTACGTTCCCTCTCCCCAGCCTCCACCCCCACAGCACAGAGGGGACGGAGGTGGCAGAGCCAGGCTTCAGCTGCCTTTTGTTCCGCGTGGGACGGCAGAGACCCGGCCTGGCGGTCCTGCTTCTCTAATTGGGGTGGGTGAAAAGGTGCGTAGGGCCAGCGTCTTCCTAGAGACCCTTCCTCTGTTTTCTCCTGGGGCGGCTCCCGTAGCGGGAGCCTAGCGTTTGCAAGAGGCAGGGCCTTCCTAGCAGAGTTGGTGCCAACAGGTTTTTGTTTGCGACCTGAAGTTGGCTCAGTGGCTTTCCAGAGGGGCAACTTAAGCTCCCTAGAAACCCCAGCAAGGCCTGTGAAAGCCGTTTCTCAGCCATCTGCCCTGGCGGCTTTTTCATTGTGCTAACTTGGGATCAATTTGAAGTCCACTTTTAAGAGAGTAAGGAGCTTAACCATCACTGGGTTTTTACCAAGGGAAACTGAGGTCCGGAAATGCAGTGATTTGCCCAAGATCACATAGCAATACTGTGGCAGTGGCACAGTTGGAAGTTCAGTCTGCAAGGTTTTTCACAATACCTAATTATTGTTTTAAAAGAGAAATGTTCAGAGTTCCCTCCAACCTTCTGCCTTCTGTGTTTAACATTTACACAAGAAAATGGACAGGAACAGATGAGAAGTATGAATTGTTTCCACCTCCAGAACGTGGCTTGGGAAAGAGACTGGAGCAGGGGATTGAAATGATTGAAAAAAATCAATTTTAATTGTTTTCATGCCCCTCCATTATGTAATATAATGAAAATTTGGCAGAAAATGTGCATCTTGTAGCTGCAAACATGAAATGATAGCTACTGACAAAATCACATACTAAATTCTGCACAGCAGTGATTGAGTTACACCGATAATTAAGTTTTCTTCTGTATTTAAATGAATACCAAAAGAGACTCAATTTGTTTCTGAATGGTACTTATTCAGGTGCTTAGTTTTGGACGAATTATTGTTTTGGGGAGACCACCTAGATGTTCGCATCATCTTTATCTGCATTTTTTCTTTTATATTTGTACACAATTCTTTTTTGGCACTGGGAATCGAACTCAGGACCTCGAATTTGCCAGGCAGGCGCTGTGCCACTGAGCTATATCCCCAGCCCTCTTTTACATTGTTAATGTTTATTTGTGTTCCTAGTTTTAAAATTGGGCAACTCATCCTTACCAGTCTCATTTTTGTAGGTGTATTTTATTAATAGCTTGGTAAAGGGTAGATTATCATAAGGCATGGATCAAGATTGCTCACATCCTACCACTTCTTGGACCAGGAGCAATTTTGGATAGCCCTATGGAATTTATTGATCTCTATGAGTGGTAACACCTGCCATGCTGTATGGAGTCATGAAAAATGACCATCCTTTTTAGAAATCCTCTGTAGAAATATGGTTGCCTCTTATATAACCTTTTTTTTATAATGAGGTGTGGAATTCCTAAGAGTTAAGATTCTGATAAGGGTCCTGCAAAAGTTGAGAAGTGTTTGGGACTCTTATTTTAATGATTTATTTTTTCCTGAGGTAAAAGAAGAATTTTATTAAGTGGACTGGCAGCTTCCAGTTCTTTATGGCCGAAAGTGCTAAAAAAATGGATTTCACGAAAACTGATTGACTCGTCACTGTCATACTTTTGGGACCACCATAAAGTTTTCCTTTTTTTTTGTTTTTTTGAGACAGTGTGACCTTGAGTTCACTTTGTAGTCTAAACTGATCTCAAAATGCAGGTGATCCTCGTGCCTCAGCCTTCCCAATGTTAGAGTGTTAGGATTACAGGCGTGTGCGACCACGCCCAGCCCCACCTTTAAAATTTTCTAAACTTTCAGGCAATTGTTCTTATTGTTTCACAGAGCCTTCCTATCATATTGATGGATGTGAATTATTTTATGGCATAAGTACCTGGTGACCCAGAGTCTTGAGGGAGTCATAGTGCTTGAATTTGAAGCACTGAAGTTGGAGAGCAGAGGAGGAATTATGTAGTTTTACTCCTTTAACTCATGTGTTCTGTTACACCAACTTCTGTCAGGCCTTTGCCAGCCAGCTCCATTGGGATCCTGTTCAGCTGTCCTAGCCTCCCCATTCCATGTTGCTTGGAGCTTTTTGCACATTGTGTGTCTGGGACCTTTTTGACACTGTCATCTTTGAGGCCAGTGGTTACCTTGTCTTCTTTAATGGCTAACTCAGTCTGTGGCACAGGATAGATGCCTGGTAAAGGTCTGTAATAAGTATCCCTGGTGGCAGTGGAACACGTTTTTATTGATTCTTTACTATAAGCTCTCCACAGTTCTCTGTGGTCTTGCATAAACCACTGCTGTTGATTCAGCAGTCAGGTACCAGTCACACAGGTGTCATTTCCCTTTCTAGGGATGAGGAAACCGAGAGCCCTTATGTTCAAGATCACACAGTAAGTGATGAGACTGGGATTTGAACCGGTGTGTTGGATTCTTAGAATATTATGATACCTGTCCCCTCATTTGGGAAACTGAGTCTAACAGGAGTGAAGAGATATATGCCAAGTTAACAAGGGATGTGGAATGATACAGTTAAGATCATCAAGGGTGGAGAGAGCACATTTTGTTTTTGTCATCTGCTGTGAGATGACTATTTTATCTGTTGAGTTTTTGAAAATTGACAAGCTTTCTGGTAAGTTAGTGGAATCCTTTTCTTAATGAGCTTGTTCATAGTATCTAAAAATAGAAATTTAAATACAGTGAAGTAAGTTTCGATGCAGTTAAATAATATGTTCAGTCACTTCCCTCTGTGACCGTGCTTTACTGTACCTATTTCCAGACAAGAAGTTTTGCATGTTCTGATTTTATTTATTTAATATGGTCCTGGGGAAACTGAACCCAGAGGCTTTGAACTGAGGCTCGACACTTTTAAAATGTTTTATTTAGAAACAGTGTTTTGATAAGTTTTCTAAGTTGTCCAAGATGGGCTCAAATTTGGAATCCTCCTGCCTCAATCTCCCAAGGGTACTAGGACTTACAAATTACATGTCATCACAACTGGCTCGTGTTCAGAAATCTTTTGAAAGCTGTTTCAGCAGCCTTTAAGAAAACAAAAGAGAGACAAACAATTCATTTTAATTTCACATTGGCATATAGCATAGGGATTACCACTCATCTGTGAATGGAAAACCTGAGACCCAAGAGAGGTTAAGTAACCTGAGAGGAACTTGGCACAGCCAGGATTCAAACCCCGGTCTGTGTGATTCCCAGACCTGAGTCCCTTTTCTTCTAGCAGCTGCCATAGAAAATGCTGCAGAATAATGGATATTCATTACTTTATAGGGAAAATCTGTGACCTGAAAGCACTGTCAGGTTTACTAAGACGGCTGGGAACTGGAATGAGATTTCTGGTTTTTTTCTAACCATAGACTCTATGAAAGCATTGTTGTTTGAATGTCAGTAATTTAATGTGTCAGTTTATCTGACAGAGGCTAGATTCAGGGTTTGATTAAAACAAAAAACTGAAAAAACCCAGCCTCCTTTGAACCAGATCTGCAGCCTTGTTACAGTGCTCTCTATATGTGTTGGATTCTTTCTGGTGATTCATTCTCACCTTTCCTGGGTACTGGATCTGCTTTATTTCTGCATACTGAAAGGCTTTTTCTTGGTTCTGTTTTCTGTTGGTCCTGGTCTAGGTGTAGTGTATTGCACTTTTAAAGCCTGTTTTAGAGACAGAACAGATAATTTCTCTTTCTGTTAAAGAGTAGTGCATGGAATTGGGCACTCAGAGAGCTGTAGATAAAGGGACTCTCATCTCCTTTTCATGTGATCCAGTTGATCAATAGCACAGGGAAAATAGGCTCATCCTGGGGGATGACTGGCCATTTAGTGCTAATGCATGATGTGGATTTAAAAGCATTTATAATTAATCAATTCTGAGTGCCTGCATCCTTCCTCTCCCATCCCTCTGTGGTAATGTCACACTGAAGCAGCTCAGTAGCTGAGTACCAAATGGCACAGACAATTTGGCTACAAAGACTGTGTTGAAGATTGCCCTGGAATCAGATATGGGTGCTAAAAAACATCCTGGCTGAGTGCTTGGGACACTTCAGTCACTGAACTTTGGTTTCCTTTTCTCTGACATGGGCTAGTAATGACCACTTTATGGAATAGTTCAGAGTGCTTTTCAAACCCTAGCGTGCACTAGAATCACCCAGGATACTGGTCGGTACGTTGGTAGACTTTATCCTAGAGTTTCTTTCTTTCTTTCTTTCTGTCTGTCTGTCTGTCTGTCTGTCTGTCTGTCTTTTTTTGTACCGGGGACTCACAACCTTGTGCTTGCTAGGCAGGCACTTAAGCCACTGAGCTAAATCCTCAGCCCTATCCTAGAGTTTCTGATTCAGTAGGCAAGACCTGAGAATTTTTAACCAACCTTCAAGTGCTACTGATGCTGCCCATCTGGAAACTACACTTGGGAAGCCTGGCCTGAGGATTGAAGGAAAAGGCATTAAGCATTTGGTGATAGATCACATGCCCAGCCTGCCCAAAACCCTGGGATCAGTCCCCAGCATTAGATGGGTGAGTGGGTGGGGATTAGTGTAGGCATCCAGTACTGCCTGGCCATGCAGAGGAAACTCAAAATGCTACCTCCTTTCTGCCACTGAAATGCTTCTAAATATTGCCGTGAAGATGGTGGTGTAACATTGGAGACTTGGTCAGATGTTTGTATTGTGGTTATAACTTAAGTGGGTTTGTAGAAATGTTATCCTCTTTAGTGGGAATATGAGATGTCAGTGGCTTTCAAAAAAGCAATGAGTTCATTTTCACGCATTTGGCAAGAGGCTCACTGTTGAGGCAGCTTTTGGAAACATAACTGGAAGAGGTTGTAGTTGGTGGTGATAGGTCTCAGCCTACTCCATGGACCACTGGGAATGGACCACTGTTTTCAGTTTTCCAGACTGATCTTAAAAGGCCTAGCACACTCATTATCCCTCCCCCTCACTGGAGATTGAACCCCAGGAGCTTGCATAAACTGGGCAAACGATTCACCACTGAGTTATTTCCCAGCACTTATCTTTTCTTCTCTGGCAGGATCTCAGTAAGTTGACTGTCTTCAAATGTGTGATCCTTCTGCCTTATCCTTGAAAGTAGCTGAGGTTATAGGCTTGTGCCACCAATTCCAGTTATCATTTCTCTTTTCTCTCTTTCTCTCTCTGTCTCTCTGTCTCTGTCTGTCTCTCTGTCTCTCTGACAGTCTCATTATGTAGTTCAGGCTGGCTTTGAACTCATTAGGCACTCCAGGCTTGTGTTGAACTTGCAGTGATCTTCCTGCCTCAGCCTCCTGAGTGCTGGGGTTACAGGCATGTGCTACCATTCCTGACCCATTTCTATTTTTATTATTTATTTGGTTTACTTATTTACTTTGAGACAGGGTCTCACTATGTAGTACAGGCTGGTTTTGAACTCACTTATGTAGTCCAGGTTGTCCACAAATTCATGGAATCTGGAGTGCTGGCCTTTTCTCTTTTTGCATTTGAAAATAAACAAGATTCAGGGATCAGCAACCTGCTCCAGGGTATGCAGCTAGTGAGTGAGTGCCCCAGCTGGTATTTGCTGCCATCTGTGTCAGATTCAGAACCACATTGTTTGTACTTCCTCACCCTGAAGCGTGTCAGGTGCTCCCTTCACTTCATTGTTCCCCCACAGCAACCTCAAGAGTTAAGCATTTCACAGATGAGCACACTGAGGCTTGGAGATGAGCTTGGCCATGTGTGCCCAGCCAGTGGCCGATGGTACCAGATTCAGTCCCACATCTTCTGACTTTTGAACTTTATATAGTCGTTTTCATGACAACACTTTGAGACCAACTACATAGTGAGACCCTACCTAAAAAAAAAAAAAAAAAAAAAAAAATAACACTTCACCTCCCTGCTCAGGATCACAAAAGTAAATTCTAAGATGCTAAGCAGCCTGGATGCATACATTAGGAAACTGAGGATACTGCAGCTAGGTTGGATGGGAGGAAGTCTGTGTGGACTGGTAGGGGTTTTTGTTTGCAAAGCTGTGTTAGAAATTGGCCACATTACTTTTTTTTTTTTTTTTTTTTTTTGTCTTTTTGAGACAGGATCTCACCATGCAGTTCAGGCTGGTCTCGAACTCACAACGATCCTCCTGCCTCAGCCTCCCGAGTGCCAGGATTATAGGCGTGAGCCACCACACCCAGCTCACATTACTTTTTGAAAGGAGAGGATGTTTCTTTTTTCCTTTTAATGGTGAAGACCTGCATACTTGTTCTTATACTGTACATGAATACTAAAACTAAAATAATACTCTGATCAGGCATGGTAGTGCATGCTTGTAATCCCAGCACTCTGGAGGTTGAGGCAAGAAGATTGCTTTGAATTAGAGACCAGTTTGTGCTACATAGTAAGCTCAAGAGTAGCCTGCACTACAGAGTGAGACTCTGTCTCAAAAAACAAAAACAAACAAACAAACAAAAAACAAGGCTGGGGATTTAGCACAGTGGCATAAGCACCTCCCTGGCAACATGAGGTTGTGGGTTCAATCCCTGGTACCAAAAAAAAAAGCTCTGGTTGTAGTGTTAAAACAATGATCAAATTTATACTGATGAATGTGGTATGTTTAAAAAATTATATGCAAGTAAAAATCTTAAGTGTCTCCTCCCTATTTTGGTGATTAACACAGGAGTTCCAGCCAGTGGGTGGTTTTCTCAGGTCTTGCAGTACCCCAAGGAGGCTGGGGTTTGGGCACTTTCCCAAGGTTTGAAAACCGCCTGCAGGTCTTGATCTGAGAATGGTAAACAGCTCTCTGTTGGTGCCTGCCCTACTCTTGTAGGAGGCCCTCAAGGTTTGGACTAGTTTGTTTTGTAGACTTTTTAAGACTGATGTGAAAAAAATGAACATGAGTAAAACATTGCTATTAAATGAGAGCCCCCTACCCTACCCTTGAAAGTTGTAGCAATAAAGGAATGCTCACAGGCTAAATGTGATTCTCACTTTTTTGAAAGAGAAGTCCTCTGTGTGCCTGTTTGATATCCAGAGCTGCCCTGGGAATATAATGGCTCTACTATGTTTGTTTTAGTGTTTTTTTTTGTTTTTTTTTTTGCTTGTTTGTTTGTTTGTTTTGGAGACAGGGCTGTGTAGTTCAGGCTGGTCTTGAGCTCACTATATAGTCACTCTTGGGTCACCCTCCCAAGTGCTAGAATTATAGGCATGTATCACCACACCCAGCCTAACCACTCTACTTTGGGTCAAAATATTTGGGAATCATAATCAGAGAAAGGATTTTTAGGACATTTGTAGGAGAGGCAGTCAGGAGATGGAGAGGTTGTAAATGGACATTTCGAGGACAGTTTCATGACAATAGAGGAGAATATCTGACGTCTTTGTTAGCTTGAAAAATATGCAGTACATGATTTCAGTCAGATTACTGGGTGTAAACGAAATGCCATGTTTGTTGCCACCATGAGTTTAATCTAGTTAACATTTTTGAGACAGCAGCTAGCATCCTATCATTGTGATTTCGATTGTCAAGAGCTCAAGAATGAAGAAACAAGCATGTAAGAATTAGGAAAGGTGACAGGGGAAGAATTTGAGTTCTGCCTTGAAGAAACATGACTCCTTTCTTTATATTTGTGGGAAAGCAGATGGGTAGGCATTCCACATCTAGGGACCTGGAGGCAGCATGCTTGATGTGGGCCTGCATGTGGTATAAGGGTGTGTGTGTGTGTGTGTGTGTGTGTGAGAGAGAGAGAGAGAGAGAGAGAGAGAGAGAGAGAGTTTTTGTCTGTGTTTGTCCACCTATGTATGTGCAGGCTTTTGAGCAGCTTTGCCCTGAGGATGCCTACTGGGTGTAGTGAGGACTATAGCCAGATGGTCCCCAGCTCTGATGAGGCATCAGCCTTGGGACTTTTTGTGGGGAGGTGCTGGGAATTGAGTCCAGGGCCTTGTGCATGCACTGAATGAACTCTACCACTGAGCATCCCCAGCCATGGGATATGTTTTTATTGTCTGTAAGAACAAGGTAGTGTTTTTTGTTTGTTTGTTTGTTTGTTTGTTTTGAGACAGGGTCTCCCTATGTAGCTCAGGCTAGTTTTTTTTTTTTATCTTTTTAACATTTTATTGGTGTTCAGGCTAGTTTTGAATTCACTTTGTAGCCCAGGCTGGCCTTTAACTCACAATGATCCTGCTGCCTCAGCCTCCCAAGTGCTAAGATTTCAGGGCACTGCCACCACCCCCTGCTAAGGCAGGTCTTGAGTATGCACCATATCTATTGTGAGGGAAAGGGACTTTCTGGCAGTAGCTGCATTGTGGAGTGCTTCCTATCTTCTGATAGTGAGGGCCTATTCTGGGCTGGCTCCAGGAAAGTGGCTATATCAAAGTTGCACAGACCAGGTGTGAAGTGAGGCTAGAATCTAGCTTTGTGTGGGAGAGACTGGTGGGGGGGGCGCTCTGTGCTTGTTGTGAAGTTTAGAGTTGACACCCTGAGATCCTGCAATTCTTACGCCTGGTTGCACCTGCAAACCACGTGGTCTGGAAAACTTTTACAAAATGCTTCTGTTGGGGCCCTACCCCAGACCACTCAGGGTGGAGTCAGTAATTTTTAGAAGTGGCCCAGACAGTTCTAATAGTCTGTGTGGGTTGAGAAGTTGAGCTCAGGGGAGCCTCTGGGAGTGTCAGGGACTGGAAGGTGGGAAGAAGTTGGAACCAGGGAGAAGAGTAATGTGTGGGTGCTGGGGCCCTGAGCTCTCCTAGAATATCTGATGGGCTGCCCAGAGTGGGATCTGGCCAGAGAGACTGTCACCTCTGAGCCTCCTTGGAGAAGAGGGTAATTCAGCAGAGTGTATATAAAAAAGGTGAGGGTAAGAGGAGAGATTGCCATCCACCTGCTTGGTAATCCTCCTCTCCAGTCCTTAGGCATCTAGCTGGCAGAGCAGGTTCTTATCTGTTCTTTGAAGCTTGCCAGCCAGTTTCCTTCCCACACTGTGAATGATGATGACCACAGCAGGCAGCACTAACAAAATCTAAAACTGCACTTCCTGATTGGGTGTGGTGATGCACACCTGTAATCTCAGCTCTGGGAAGGCTGAGGCAGGACAGTCACTGAGTTCATGGCCAGCCTGGGCTACATAAGAAAGTTCAAGACTAACCTGGACAAGTAGTGAGACTGTGTTTAAAAAAACAAAAAACAAAACAAAACACCATTTGAAAAGTGTCCCAAATTGACCTCCTTGATGTAGGTGCTGAGGTGCGAGGTGAGCAGAGAGCCCTGATGGGGCAGGGAGGGAGGAGCTGAAGCTTCTAGATGACCTCCACAGCCCTCATTCTTTGCTGTGCAAGCGTGAGAGGGTGGGAAGGAGTTCCTGTCACACCCCTGGTCTAGGCCAGTTTCTCAGGTTCAGTGTGACAGCTTGGTGATGGGTTTGTGCTGCAGATGAGCCTGCCCCTTGGAACTAGAAATTTCTAGAGAAATTTCTAGAAATTCCTAGAGAATTTATGACCATGTGGTAAGGAAAAGGTACATCCTGATTAATTTGAGATATGCCAGAGAGCCACTGTTTGTAGATCTGTGCTGGGTGCTGAGGAGATCGTCCCAGCTCTCAGATCTCCCAGGTCTGGACTAGAGAAAATAGAAGTTTCTTGTTTGTCTGTATGTACTCTGCTTCTTTTTAAATGTTCACACTGGATTATTGTTGCATCAGTTTCCTGCCACTGCTGTATCAATTGACCATAAACTGTTAGTTAGAATATCATAGCTGTATAGGCCAGAGATTCAGCATGGGTCTGAGAGAGGTAAGATCATCTCATGGCTACATTCTTCCAGAAGGCTGTAAGGGAGCATCTCTTTATCTTGTCCACTTTCTAGGCTAGTGATGGCAAACCTCTCCCCTCCCCTCCCCTCTTCTTTTTTCTTACTAGGAATTGAACTCAGGACCTCATGTTTGCCAGACAGGCGCTGAACCACTGAGCTACATCCCTAGCTCCAAAGTGAACCTTTCAGAAACCAAGTGCCCAGACTGCAACCCAAAACCCATTTATTTATCACAGAGTGCCAACACTGCAATTAAACAATTGTTATCTGATGTTTGGCTGCTGGGGCTACTTGGCTTGGCTGCTGGCTGGGGCTCTGGGTGCTCTGGGGGCACATGTGCCATAGGGTTGCCACCATTGGTCTAGGCCATCTGGATTTCTTGTTTCATGCCTCTTTTGCCCTCACAGCCAGCTGTGTCAGTCTCATCTGTCTCACAGCGTCTGTCTGACTCTGACTCTCCAACTTTCCATTTCCAGTTTGAAGAACACTTTTGATTACATTGACCCCAGTCTATCTCCCTATTTAAAACCAGGTGCTTAGAAACTAATTGTACTACCTTCATTCCCCTGTTCTGTGTAGCCTTACATTTGCAGACAGTTTCCAGGATTAGGATGTGGTCATCTTTGGGAGACCATTATTTGTCTAATATAGTTGCCAACATTAAAATCAGAAGATCTTGCATAGCCATCCACACTTGCAGCTTTATGGACAAATCAGAACACTTGGCAGTCAGGGCTGCACTGTTGCCTGGCAACAGTGGGTCAGAGCCAGTACTGGGCATCATCTCTAGGTGGGACCTGTACATACCAGTTCTCTGCAGGCCCCAGGCTTCTCTGGGGTGCCCACTCATTTCCTTTTGTCTGGTCTCCATTCTGGGCAAACAAGCTGATGCAGAGTCTAGTAGTGGCACTGTGCTATGTTCAGGATGGTTGAACTTGCCCCTCCCTGTTTGTACTCTTCTCTCACTCTGCACTTTATGCCCACTGCTTGACCCCGTACTTTTGTCCAGACTCTTGCCTCTGCCTGGCACATACTGTTCCTCTTCCTTTCCTGGCCCAGGGCTTTGTGCTCTGCAGCATCTCTGAAGCTATTTTAGGTGGTATTGTTTGTGGTCTGACACCTTGTCTCCCATCCTCTCCTTTTCTGGCACCCAGCTCTGGTACATCCTGGTGCCTTCTGCTCTGTGTCTTTAATTGGACTTTGTGAAAAGCAGGTCTTCATGATACACCTTTACAGCAGTATCCATCAAAACTCAGGGTAGCACAACAAGCATATGGTTAGACATCTCTGGTGGTGTGCATTCTCCTAGACACTGGGAATACAACACAAAATAAGATAGAGACTCCCATCTGCTTCCCCTACAAATCTGGTTTTAGAAGAGCGAGCAGGATAGCCAAGTGAATAGGCAGTGACTGTATCAACTTCCTACTGCATCTAGAGGGGTTTTCAACCTCAGCCTTGAGACCTGGAGGTATCTCTGTTTGCACTGTTTGAATGTTTCAGAGGCTCTTGTTTGAGGCATTTTGGTGAAAGATCTGCTCGTTTCTGAACATTGCCTGGTGACAGTTGCATTTTGAGCAGACATCTTGAGGACTGATTATCATGTTGGTTTGTAGTGTGAGGATCTGGGCCACACATCCTCCTGCATTGGGCTGGTGATCTCTGCCGGGGTTCTGATTAATTCTGAGGAGACTTTATTTTGCCAGTGGAGAGGCCTGTGTCTTGTGACCCTGAACTGTTAGCCTCAAGGTGTGGAGGATGCCCAGCGTCTCTCTATGCAGTTCAGGCTGGCCTTGGGCTCACTTTGTAGCCCAGGCTGGTCTCGAACTTGCAAATGAATTCTCTTGCCTCAGCCTCCCACGTGCTGGGATTACAGGAGTGCACCACCATACCTGGCCTTTTTTTTTTTTTTTTTTTGGTATTGGGGAGCAAACTCATGACCTCACACTTTTTAAGCAAGTGCTTGAGCCATTAGCCAAATCCCAGGCCCTTGTTTTTTTTTTTTTTTTTTTTTTTGGTATCAGAGATTGAACTCACAACCACACACTTGCAAGGCAGGTGCTTATGCCACTGAGCTAAATCCCTAGCCCCCCCCTTTTTTGTTTTTTTAGACAGGGTCTCTATGTAGTCCAGGCTGGACTTGAACTTGTGGTAGTCATCCTGCTTTAGCCTCCTCTGAGTGTTGGATTACAGGTGTGCACCACCATTCCTGTGCATTAATAATTTTATCTTGTCCAAATATTTAAAGGCAAATCCCAAAGTTTATAGGTAAATGTTTCAATATGGGTCTCTAACATATCGACACCTTCCCCCTCTAGTGCTGGGGTTTAAACTCAAAGGCTTTACACTGTGCTGTATCGCTCACACCTTTTTTTTTTTTGGTCTTTTTGAGACAGGATCTCACTATGCAGTTCAGTTAGGCCTTGAGCTCACTTTGTAGCCCAGATTGGTCTTGAACTTGCAAGGATCCTCCTACATCAGTCTCCCAAGTGCTAGGATTACAGGCATGCACCACCACGCTCGGCAAACTTACCCTTCTTTATGGCAAAAGTGGTACTCCATTGTATAAAATAACTCACATCTTTTTTTTTAAACATCTACATACCAATTTTATTTTTTTCCAAATCCATTTTACTTCAAGGATAAAAAAAAAAGAAAAACCTACAAAATTTTAAAACACATTAATCAGGGGGCAACAGTGGTACATACATTGCACAGGATACATTGTCATCCCCTAATCATTCACCCAGAGCACAAGACATCTGCCTTTAGTTGTCCAAACGATACCAGCACAAATCTCCTTTCCTTTCCCTTTCCCTCTCCCTCTCCCTCTCCCT
>PVLA01012986.1:0-40097 GCA_004027455.1 Hydrochoerus hydrochaeris | reverse complement strand
TGGCTGGAGTTCTGTATGCCTCACATAACCGAATGTCATTTTCTTTTCCCATGCTTGGGAAGTTTTCCTTAATTATTTCCATAAATAGCCTTTGTAATCCACCTGTATATATTCCTGTTTCTTGCTTCTTTGTTCACATTTCTTATTCTTAAATTGCAGATTCTCTTATCATCTTCTAGCCTTTGTATTGTTACTGCCTGTTTCCTTCTTATTTTTAAGAGATCTTTCCTTTCATAAACACACATTGCAAACTTGTCTTCAAGTTTTGATAGTCTATCCTTAGTTTCTTTTAAGGCATTTTGCCAGCTTTCAATGGAATTTTTAATTTCTTGGTAGTCTCTTTGAATCTGCTTCATGTATTCTATATTTTCTTTATATTCTTTTTTGAATGTTGCTCTTCTTTTTTGTGTTCCTCCCTTCTTCCGTCTGTATCTTCCTGAGAAATGCTCCCTGAGATCATTTCTTTTATTACTCTACTCATATCTTGCTTTACCTGATTTAATATTTCAGTTTTGAGCTCATCTACAAGGTCCCAAAGATATCTTTTTAGGTCCATTGAAGCCATGCCTGCTGTTGCATGTTTGCTGCCCTCAGTTGCCCTTGTTTTTCCCTTTCCTGGATCAGTGCTCTCAGGGTTCTGGGCTGGGGGCCTCTTCCTGCCTCTCTCTCCTGTCATGGTCCTGGCTTCCTCCACACAGGTCACATTGCAGGTCCCAGCCCCCTTTCCTGTTGGCCATGCCTCCTCCAAAGCATGCTTGCAAGGGTCCTCCCCACTCTCCTGACTGGTCTTATCACTGAAGTGTAAGCAGTGGCTGCCTAGGCCTGCCCCTCCCCACTGGGCCAACCAAACTGCAGAGGCCTTCCCCCAGTTAGTGCTTGCTAGGAGCAGGGAATCGATTTGGGATGGCTCACTGGGTCCCAGCCAGGGGCACAGCCCAGTCCAAGCAAATCCCATGAATCTGCTTTGGGGAGGGAGGAACTAACTGAAGTTACTGTTGCTCCCAGTTCAGGCTCCTCTGCCAGATTCCAACATGTCACCCATTTGATCATGCCCTTCCTGTTGGTGGGGGGGGTCCCAATCCCAGCACTGACCGTGGATTAATGAAAGTCCCTTTGCCGGCTCTGCTCTCTGTCAGGCTCACCAATCCCCAACTTCAGCGTGGCTCTGCTTCCCGTGAGTCATGGTGGGAACGAGTTTGGGCTGCTCTGCTGGCTGTGGCAGATTCAGACTGGTGCAAATTCAGTCTGCTGCAAAATTGGTGGGTCACAGCAAAAACAGTGTCCAGCTGTTCCAGTTGTAATCCCAACGTGTTTGATGAGCTTTTTTATGTTTTAATTTCTTCCTGTGTAAAGAGGATCCATCCCCCTCTGTCTGGGTCTCTCCAGGGTGTTTTATTCTGGCATATGAGTTGTTTCTTCTGGGAGGCTCTGTTTTTTGTTGCTCACTGATCGGCCATCTTGTCTTCCTTCTCCCTTAATGTCTTATCTTGAACTCTTGCATTGTTTACACAATTTTGTTATGTTTGACTTTGTTCTGTCTTGTTTTGTTAGATTCTATGCTATCAGATGATAGGGGCAACTATTTTGAATATAATGGGATATATTATGGTAGCCATGGTTTCCTATTATAATGTCTTGAAGTTTTACAATGCTTTCTTTCATTTGTTTGATTGGTTTTATTCTGTTTTGTTTGATTTTATTATGTGTAATGGTATGAATAGCTATTTTGAAGAAAACAAGACAATGCCAGGTATTGCTGATTTACTATCATCTTGTATTGAAGTCCTACCATGCTTTTGTTCTTCTTTTTTGATTGGTTCTATCCTGTTGTGGTTTATTTGATTTTCTTGTGTGTGATGGTATAGACAAATTTTTTGTGGAAAATGAGATATTTTAGGGTCATTATTCATTACCTGTTATTTGGTTTTGAAGCCTTGTAATGCTTTCATTTTTTGAATGGTTTTATACTGTATTGTTATGTTTGATATTAATGTATGTGAAGGTATGCTCAACTATTGTGAAGAAAAGAGACATTATGGTAGCTACTGTTGATGTCTGGTTATCTGGTTCTGAAGTGCTGCGTTGCTTGCATTGTTCTGTTCTGATTTGCTTTGTTAGGTTCTCTTTTGTTTTATTCTCTTTAAAATAAAAATTTTTAAAAAGAGATATGTGTCTTAGCAAGAGCAGCCCTTTGGATTTTTGCTTATATCAGTAGGCAAAGATAATTTACTTCTCAAAGTCTCAGTTTTTCTAGCTGCCTAATGGGATAATAATAATACTTGTATTTCAGGATTGTTATGATTAAAGGAAATCATGCAGGAAACACTTAGGTCAGATCACAGTACACAGCAGGTATCTAATAAATTGCTGCTGATGTCACTATTGAAAACAATGGGATTTCTATGAATAAGGATCTAAGAAATCTTAGGACATGGGTTATGGTGCAGGTGCCCAGGCAGAAGTCCTGGCTCCACTACTCCCTAACTGTCCTCCAACTACTGTAGAGTGAGCAGCCCTGGCTGAGAAAGTAGCAGGTCATTGGTCTTCAGTGAAGAGCAAGTTTATTCTTTCTGCATGGGACAGGGAGTGACCTGTTCTCTTCAGAGAAATGTCCAGCATCAGGGTCACTCACATACTGGGATGGTCCCGTATCATTGTACTGACCAGAGACAGTGCCTCAAGGTTTGCGAGTGACCTCTTCAGTTGCAAGGTTTCCATTTGGGATTTGGAGTGGATTTAAGGTCACTTCTGCAACATCACACTTCCTGCCCACCTTCTCTCTGCAGGGCTTTCCTTGGGTATAAAGGCTCAGGGTGCTATCTGGGACCTTGAGAATTATAAGGTCTCCCAGACAAGGCCATCTCCTTGGCAGCCCAGGGAGCCTGTACTGAGAGATCTTCAGTACCCAGACCAAGAACTGCACACTACATCTTCTTTTCAAACATTAATTTGGACCGACTGCCAGCACCAAAATATCACAAGATTTCATGTGGAAAAGCTGGAACTTGGACTTCCCGAGAAAAATCCAGAATGTCTGCCAATGCAGGGCTGCCTCCTCACAGGGCAGCAAGATGCTGCAGTTACATAACTGGAGCGTGTGCTCTCCAGTTTACCACAAACCTTCCCACTCCCTGTTACTGCCCCTGAAACTGAGGGCAAATTACCCTGTGTGGGCCTGGCCTTCACCCACTTCACTCAAGTATGAAATAGTGTAGTGAAGGGACTCATTCATTTTTGGTTAAAAAGAAACAGCCCCATTATGTTGCTCAACCTAGCCTCAAACTCATGTACTCAAGCAGTTCTCCTGCCTCAGCTTCCTGAACAGCTGGGACTAAGGTGTACCGCTCTGCCAAGCATGGAAAGGGCCCTCAACCTTGCATGTGCACCAGAATCACCTAGAGGGCCCCTTACCCTTGCCTTTGTGAGCCAGAACCAGTGCCTTGACCTTTCTGTGCCTCTGCTTCCCATCTGCAAAACAGGAATCCTAGTGACCACACTCACAGGGTAGGTTCTCAGGAGCTGGGCAAGAGATGACAGTTACAGGATCTCAGTGACCTCACTGTCACTCTTACTCTCACCACCTGCCCCCTCCATTGGGGTCTGTAACTCTGAGTCTCCTTTGACAATCATGGAAATGCTGTTTATTTTGATGCCCACAGTTTTGGGAAACAGCTTTCTTCATTTTTGGGGTATGCCCAGAGATATATGCTTGCATGAGAACTTCACTGGTCCTGGTGGCCTGAGGATTTCACACAGCTGGCTTGAGGACTCCCTGGGAGTGAGAAGGATGTGAGAACAGGAAGACACCACTGTCCCCTTCCCCATGGCACTGAGCCTGAGTTGCCCAAGGCCCTGCATTTGCCCCTGCTCTATGCTCGAAAGGGAGCCAGAACTGTCGCAAATGGCCCCACAGACCCCTGGTCAGAGCATCCCACAATCCTACCCTGACAGTGGGGACAAATATTACTGATGACCAAGGTAAATAAACAATATCTAGATACTGTCTGCTTGCCCAAACTATCACATCTGCAAGGCAGTTGCTACTACTAGGGGCTGGCACAGGGTAATGCCACACATTCTTGCCCTGGGAACAGATTGTACCACCCTCAGCATGGGTTGATTGTAAGGTAGCTCCTGGCTTGCTGGCTCCTGTACCTGCAGAATCAGAGTCATCCAGCCCACTGGCCTCTTCTCAGGACCACAGTGGAGACCTAGGGGGCTTCTTGTTCAGCAGAATCTGAAAGGGTGGATCCTAAGACTACGCCTTAACCTTTCAATACCTATGCCTAAGAATGGAAACAAAGACACTGAGTCCTCACCTTCCCCCAGATCGCATCCTAGAGACCTACCTCATGGAGCTGAAACCAAGGAGACGCCTTTCCTGGGCTTATACAGCTTCCTTTGTCCCCTTCCATTCCCTTCCCTATTCCTCCCCAGGTGAGCCCTGCTCTGAAGATCAGCTATGGAAGATTAACCAGAAGGACCTGGGGTAGGGCAGGCAATTCTCCAGCTCCCCTGTCAGGGGGTCTAAACTCTGGACACAGGGTGAGGGACACCTCGTCCTATGATTGAGAACGCTTACCCTCTGCCCCATGTCTGCTGAGCATAAGGAGAAATCAGTGAGCCACTAATTTGAGTTGCAAACCAGGGTCTCAGCTCTAACTGCTGCAGCCAAGTCTGCAGGGTGGCTTATGGCTTCTCCCTGGTGACTCCTGCCTGGTGGCCATCAAATGGTGACAGTTGCCTTTTAAATCTTGACTCAAAGCCCAAGGGCTCCATACTCTGTGCAAAGGCAAACAGGACAGGAAGCCAAGCAGCCATGTCAAGGAGGGCAAGAGAAGGTAACTGGCATCTACTAGTCAGGTTGGTCAGCAATTAGGGACATCTGTGTATGAGGTCCACTCCCTGGCCTGCAGTCCCCAGACTTTCTGCATGCTCTACTTTGCACATAAAGGTTCTCAGTCAGTGGGGTTTTAGATACAGGAGAATGAGATGATTCACAGCTGTGGTGATTCAGCCAGGCAGCCTCTGCCAAGGGGAAAAGGAAACCTGAGCCCTGGCTAGGAATGCCTGTGACACTTGGGAGGACTTCAGTCCAGCCAAGGTCACGTGGCTAGGCAGGGCACTTCCAGCTACCATTTGTTCTAATACTGTCCTGGGGTCTCCACCTCCATCTCAAACTGGAGCCACAGGCACAGGCTCTGGTGTGTGGTGATGGCTCAGCAGAGTGTGCTGACAGCAGGAAGGAGGGTCATGGCCTCAGCTGTCCTTAGATATCCCTGAGCTTTGAAGCAGTCTGAGCGGTTTTCCACACTCACCCATGTGTGTGACTTCAAGTGTTGCCTCTAAGAAGGCCTGAGAAAGAATCCCTAAGAAGGAGAGCCCTAGCCAGGGGTGGAGAATAAGGACTTCTTGTGTAAGGACTCAGAATGGAACCCAGGGCTTTGCACCGAGCTGCATCCCCAGCCTTTTCATAAGTTTTTAATCTTGAGACTTGGTCTCACTAGGTTGCTAAGTTGTCCACACTGAGTTGGAACTTTCAGTCCTCTTGCCTCAGCCTCCCAGAATGCATGAGGTATAGGTTCCACAACACCCTGATTTTGTAAGGACTTTGATAGGATCAAAACCCAGAACATAAAAGAGAGAATAATCCCTTCTTCCCCAAGTAAAACCAATGGGCTTGAGCTCATCAGCAGTGACATGTATGCATATAGCCATTTTCCGAAGGACGCACATAGCTAGTAGATGGTGTCAGCCCAAAGAAAGATATTTTCAGTGCCAAAACCACTGGATTGGTATGGAGGTAGTATAATGAAGCCCTTTAAGAAATTCAAGTAACCCAGTAAAAAGTGAGCAAAATAAAAGCAAAAGTAAATTTTAAAAAAACCCTTAAAAATATATTGCATTAAAAGCTAAATGAGAGAGTACTGTGCATGGCTGTTATCAGTTTCCTTAGGGTCAAACCACTACTTTCGCCAACTGCTGCCAAACGGTCACTGGCAGCAATGGCACTGAAGGACTATGCTCTTGAGAAAGAAAAGGTTAAGAAGTTTCTTCAGGAGTTTTACCAAGATGACGAATTTGGAAAGAAGCAGCTCAAGTATGAGAGTCAGTTGGTTTGCCTGGTGCATCGAGAACAAGTGGCAATGTATGTGGACCTGGATGACGTAGCTGAAGATGACCCTGAGTTGGTGGACTCAATTTGTGAGAACGCTAAACGCTATGTGAGGCTCTTTGCTGATGCTATTCTAGAGCTCCTGCCTCAGTACAAGGATAGGCAAGTGGTAAATAAAGGTGTTCTGGATGTTTATATTGAGCACTGGCTGATGATGGAACAGCGGAGCCTGGACCCTGGGGCAACCCGAAGTCCCCAGAACCAGTACCCTCCTGAACTCATGCACAGATTTGAACTATATTTTCAAGGTCCAAGTAGCAATAAGCCTCATGCAATATGGGAAGTACGAGCTGACTCTGTAGGAAAGTTGGTAACTGTGCATGGAATTGTAACTCGTGTCTCTGAGGTCAAACCTAGGATGGTGGTGGCCACTTATACTTGTGATCAGTGTGGAGCAGAGACCTACCAACTGATCTAGGCTCCCACTTTCATGCCTTTGATCATGTGCCCAAGCCAGGATTGCCAAACCAACCACTCAGGAGGATGGCTGTATTTGCAGACATGCAACTCCAAGTTCATCAAATTCCAAGAGATGAAGATGCAAGAACATAGTGACCAGGTGCCTGTGGGAAATATCCCTCACAGTATCACAGTGATGGTAGAAGGAGAAAACAGAAGGATTGCCAAGCCTGGGGGCCATGTCAGTGTCACTGGTATCTTCTTACCAATCCTGTGCACAGGGTTCTGACAGGTAGTCCAGGGCTTACTCCCAGAAACTTACCTGGAAGCTCACCAAATTGTGAAGATGAATAAGAGTGAGGATGATGAGGTTGGGGCTGGAGAGCTGAGCAGGAAGGAGCTGAGGCAAATTGCAGAGGAGGGTTTCTATGAAAAGCTGGCCTCTTCTATTGCCCCAGAGATATATGGTCATGAAGATGTGATGAAGGCACTATTGCTGCTGCTGGTGGGCGGTGTGGACCAATCTCCTCCAGGCATGAAAATCAGAGGCAACATCAGCATCTGCCTGATGGGGGATCCTGGTGTGGCCAAGTCTCAGCTGCTGTCTTACATTGATTGCCTAGCACCCCGTAGCCAGTATACAACCAGCCGGGGCTCCTCTGGGGTAGGGCTCATGGCTGCTGTTCTCAGAGACTCCGTGAGTGGAGAGCTGACCTTAGAGGGTGGGGCCCTGGTGTTGGCTGACCAGGGCATGTGCTGCATCTATGAGTTTGGCAAAATGGCCGAGGCTGACCACACAGCCATCCACGAGGTCATGGAGCAGCAGACCATCTCCATTGCCAAGGCCGGCATTCTCACCACACTCAATGCCCGCTGTTCTATCTTGGCTGCTGCCAATCCTGCCTATGGGCACTGCAATCCCCGCTGCAGCCTGGAGCAGAACATACAGCTTCCAGCGGCACTGCTGTCTCGATTTGACCTTCTGTGGCTGATTCAGGACCGGCCTGATGGAGATAATGACCTCCGGTTGGCCCAGCACATCACCTATGTGCACCAGCACAGCCGGCAGCCCCCTACCAAGTTTGAACCTTTGGACATGAAGCTTATGAGATGGTATATAGCTATGTGCCATGAGAAGCAGTTCATGGTGCCCGAGTCTCTGGCTACATCACAGCAGCATACGTGGAAATGAGGTGAGAGGCTTGGGCCAGTAAGCCACCTATACCTCTGCCCGGACCCTGCTGGCTATCCTCCGACTTTCCACTACTCTGGTGCGCCTGCGAATAGTGGACACAGTGGAGAAGGAAGACGTGAATGAAGCCATAAGACTAATGGAGATGTCAAAGGACTCACTTCTAGGCAACAAGGGGCAAACAGCTAGGACTCAGAGGCCAGCTGACGTGATATTTGCCACTGTCCATGAACTGGTCTCAGGGGGCCGAAGTGTCTGGTTTTCTGAGGCAGAGCAGTGCTGCATATCAAGTGGCTTCACACCTGCCCAATTCCAGGCAGCTCTAGATGAATATGAGGAGTTAGATGTCTGGCAGGTCAATGCTTCCTGCACACGGATCACCTTTGTCTGATGACATCGTACTTGATACCCACCTGGGATCACATGCTAATCTGTCCCTTCTGAAGGTGTAATGCCCTAGAGGGGCTGGACTCCTTTTCCCACCTTGCACTTCTTTTTATTCCTTTTGCTAATAAAGTTATGTTTAGTGTCATCTAAATTTTTAAAAAGCTAAATAAAAGCAAAATTAACAAATTATTCTAAAACAAAGTAACATTTAGAAACAAAAATAAATAAAAATAAAAATGCAAAAATAGAGTGAAAAGGTACACCTAAGTACATGACATTTGAGTTAATAGATATTCTTCATTTTTCTCCTGTTGCTTTTGCTGTCTTCTGCCACCATGAACTGTGGCCCCTCTGCCATGCCATCCTGCCTTAGGGCCAGCTGATTACAGACAGAAACGTCCACCAAATGTGTGCTAAATAATAAAGGTTTTTTCAGTCTTTAACTTTGGGTGTTGAGTATTTTGTCTCAGTAGTGAGAGAAAACAACTAAGACAGAATTTGGTACCAGAGAAGTTGGGTGGGTTCTGTGACTATACCTGAGCATGTCATCCAAGAGCCTTTGAGAATGACTTGTCGGAAGAGTTTTGAAAGGTTCAGAGATGTCACCTGAAAGTGTCGAGCTAGAAAGCCTTAGGCTGTTCTCATGGGAGATTTTGATCAGCGCTCAGGAGACCAGAAGGCTGATAGAAATTCTTTCAGTAAGACCAGGTTGGGGAGGTTTCTGCTGGGAAGAAGGACTGCATTGGTTGTTGGACTCCAGACAATGTATGTTATGCCTTGGCAAAAAGTTTGTCTGCATACTGTTCATGTCCAGAGACTTTGCCTGAGACTAAGATTAAGGGTGGCAGTCTAGTTAATCTGGCAGAAGAAATTTCAAGGCAGTCAAATATTAAGGTGTTGGCATGGCTACGGTTGGAGGCTTTTAAGAGCAGAGTGATATACAACATTGTGAATTTGGCCAAAAAGGACACTCCAGTTAAGCTGTGGACTGCAAAGATGGAGCTGGGGAGATCTCAATTACTGACAAGGAGCAGGAAAATAGAAAAGATGGCCTGTGAGCATCACAAGAAGCAAGCAACAGGACTCCACCCTGTACTGCCTCAAAACTGCAAAAGTAAAAGATTTGTTTTGAGGAGAAATACACAGAGCACAAGGTTCCAGAATGGCAGCAGCAGAGGGAACTTATTTCTCAGAGTTGGATTTAGCTTGCACAATGATCCAGGTACTCAACACCTATAGGCAAGGGAAAAGGAAGACTGGCATCAGACCTTGGCATCCTCCAGGTGGTGCTGGTTTTAGGCACTTGAGGCATGCAAAATTTGTAAGGTTAGAAAGAATACTACACAGATATTGCAAAGTCTAGGAGATCAGGCAGTGTGCCCCAAGAGGGCAGTGTGTGAAGTTGTCAAGGTGAAACCAAGGGTGCACTGAGACCCCAGAAGCTTGGAAATGCCTGGAAAGTGGATTATCTAAAAAAGCTGCAAGGAAGGAGCAGAGTGGGCCTAAGAAAGAAGCTCTGAGACCTGTAACCAACGGAATTGCCATTACAGTGGAACTGCCCAAGCCCTTTGGAGTTCACATCTTGCCATACATTACCCAGGATGATGCACAAGGAACTACAGTCCTTACTGTTTGCCTTGTTGGGTTTTGGATTTGCTTTGGTCCCCTTGCTTTGTATCCTCATTTGTAACTTTTGGAATGGAAATGTCTGTCTTGTGCCTTTGTATGTTGGAAGTGTTTAACAACTTTCTTTTTATTTGTAGAGGGGTCCACAGCTAAGAGTTTGCCAAAGATCTCAGAGGAGATGAAGTTTTCAGCTGAAACTGTTAGAACTTTGGCAGTTCTTGGAAATGGACTAAATAAATGCCTTTTGCATAAAAGGATGTGCATGAGTCTTTATGGGGCCAGGGGCAAGATGTTATAGTTTGTGTCTGAATATCCCCCACAAAGTTTCATGAAGTCAAGAGGGTGGACTTGAAGTCAAGGTGGCTGATGTTTATTATCTAGTGTGAGGACTTGGGGTGTGGGTGTTACACCCACCCTAAAGTGAAAATGTGCATACAATAAAGGAAAAGAGGCTTGCTCCTCCCTCTTTCGCTCTTGCAAAGTTCCACTACCTTGAACTGTTGCCCTTCTACCACACCATGCCACCTAGGAACCAAAAGATTGTGGACTAAAACCTCCACACACTGAACTAAATAAATGCTACCCCCTTTCAAAAAATCGATTAATGAATTAAGGAATTAATTAACATTAAAGATCAAAAATAAAATTAAAATGTTTAAATGAAATAAAAATTTGAAATGTAAAATAAGTGACATGTTTGTAAGAATAAACTAACAGAAATCAACCATTTGTAGCAATTGGAAGAATAAAGATAGAAAAGTCAAATCAAGTCAACACAGCACAAGAAGAGGGTCTGTCCTGCTGGTGCTGGCAGTGTGCTGAGGAGTAAAGGTCCTGGTTCACTCCAAAGCCTGTGGAAGGGATAGAGCACAGAGAAAGATGACAAACCTTGTCCCAGATATGTCCCATCTGCCTGAGAGTTTCCATCCTGCTGGACACACAGGGTGTGGCGTTAGGCCCCACACGGTTTTAGCCCAAAACAGCTGTCACATCATTTATACAACAGCAGTGCACACTTGCATGCATTACATCCCCCTTTCTCACTGCCACCCTCACAGGCTCACTCTCATGGAGGAATGAAGTCACTATGCCACAGCTGCACAAAACATGAGATCACTCTATATTTGGAACTTGGGCTCCTCCAAATGACCTTGTCTGACAAGTCAGGTCAGGTGAGAACATCACAGAGTCAGGGCTTGTGACATCATGTGGCAATGTTTTGTCACTAGAAAGTTCATCTCTCGTGATGCAGGAGCACTGTCATCATGAACTGAGCACCCAGTGTCCTCTGGGGGTGTCATGTGCATAGGCCACCTGACCCTCAGGGACCTGCATGGTGCAGATGCTCTTGCTGGCCTTATTGTCAGGATAGACAATCTAGACTTGCCATGCGCAAAGTGCTCCCTAGCTGTGCAAGGGCCGCATCATCATGCGGGAGGTGCGGAGTGAGGAGATAGTGGAGCTGGAGGAGTGGTCCCAGCGGATGCCATCCATCTTCTGCTTGTGCTGGCCAGCTGGGTAGTAGACGCCATTGAGGTTGGAGGGGCCACAAGAGTCAAACCACCACCCTGTGGAAGAGGGAGACATGGACCAATCACAACTGTTACTTCTGGTCACCAATAAGCTGAGGTAGGTGAGGACCAGTAGACCCTGTTCTCAGACTCAGTCACTAGAGGGCAGCAAAGTCACTGGACACCCCTCTCAGCCTGCCTGCATCTTCTTACATTCCCCAGAATCCTCTGCATCTCGTGTCCCTCCCTCACTGACCTCACAACTTTCTGGCTTCCTCACATGTCCACATCATGTGAGGGTATCTGGTGGCCTCTGTCTCCATGAGTCTCTCTCTAGGTGGTCTCTGACCGTGTGTCACACTGTGTGCCTCTTCCTGGATAAGGACATCCTTCCCTGCTAGCTGTCTCTGGTCTCTTTCATCCTGTCTTTCCCAACTCACTGTTCCCATGCACCGAGTCCTCTCCTGGTGTTTCCAGGGCTGTACCTCTCCAGCTGTCCCTCTGTCTTCCCTGTCACAGTGCAGCTCAGTCTCCACTGCTCTCATTTTTATCAGTCTCTGTCTCCCTTTGCCCCTCTGTCCCTGTGTCAGTGGCTCTCGTCTCTCCTTCTCTGTCCTCCCTGTCCTGTGTCTGGCTCATCCCATCTCTCACTCTCTGACCTCTGTCCTATCTCAGGATCACTGCCTGAGCAGAGCTGTTGGGAAACTGTGCCCTGGTCATGCCCTGACCTTTGAGTTAGGAGGAGGGGTGTCCTGGAGGGGACCTTAGGACCCTGATGGGGAAGGGACATCAGACCTTAACTCACCTCCAGACATTATCACTGCACAGTTGCAGCCACACTTGTCATGGTCTGCATCACGGGTGCTGAAGTTGTTTTTTTTCAGGATCAAGTGGTTCTGGCGAGAAGAGACACCACTATCTTTGTCCAGATAAATTCTGGAGGCCACCCGAGGATGGAGAGAGGGGAGAGCACAGAGTCAGGTGGGAGCCGTGCTGAGGAAAGGCCTCCACTGGGAGCTTTGCCCAGGCTGAGTTTACTTCATGTTGTTCCTAAAATGGGAGCCTCAGCCCAGATCTGGTTCCTGGACCACTTTCCTCAGGCTCCTCTTCCCCTGCTGCCTTTCAGGAATAAAGCAGCTACTGTATGCTGGTCCCTCTTTATCTCATGAACTGGGTCTTGTGAAGGAGTCACAGTGGCCATAATGAGGACAGCAACTGACAGTTTTTGTGCCTCTACCAGGGGCAGGAACTGTCCCAAGCCCTTTGCAGGAGTTGACTTGCTCTTATCTAAGCCTCGCAACACCCTTTCCACATGTGAATATGGGATCCCAAGAGCACAACAATCTGCCCAAGGTCTCAGGATCAAGGAGAGTCAGAGCCAGATTCGAGGACAATGTGGCCTGATTGGGGAACCACTTGTGTTTCAGTGCCCAATCATTATCCTGAACCTGGCACCATCATACCTATCCATGCCCTACTTCTTCCAGGAAGCCCAGCCCTGACCACAGCAGAACAAATCAATCTACATACAGGGAATCCCCAGTCTTGTGACTTGCATGTCAGCAGGCAGCTCACAGAGGGGGAGTTATATTCTTTGGCCAGAGTCTGGGGTCTAAGTCTCCCTGGTGCTGATGGCCATCAACTTGTACTCAAACACCAGCTCTGCCATTTGGAGGCTACATGGCCTCAGTTTCTTCAGCTATGCATGTGGCAACCACACAAATGTTGACAGATACTTTGGTCATTGTGTAGTTTGGTGGCATCAGCTTGTAGATTGTGTAAGGCAGTGAACACTGGGCACATTCAGTGTTCACTGTTACCTGGCCCCTGGCACATGGCTGAGCCCGGCTGGGAGACTAAAGGGAGGGGCTATACCTGCAGTGGAGATGGTTGGAGGCAGTTAGTCCCTCATGGTGGAGGTGAATGGACTGTGGATATAGCCAAGGCAACTCAAGGATGCACTGGTCCCCATGGAAGGGCTTGGGAGATGTCCCTGGTGCAACTCAAGGGAACGTGCACTGGGTGTGTGGCTGGTGCAGTCCTCTCAGCTTTTACTCAAGGGCTCTGTTTGTCTGTGGTGAGAAGGGATGTAGCCCTCTGGGTCCTGATGGCCATGATCAGCCATGAAGCCTCCTGTGCCTTTAATATTCCACCCTCAACTCTGGGCTGGTATGGCCCAGTCCCTGCAAAGAGCTGCCTGATTAGGGGTGCCCTGAACCAGAACTCACAGACTGTCCAACTGCTGTCACAATTTTGGATTCTCCTTATGGCCATGAAAGGTCCCAGGGGGGTTTCAGTGCTGACATTCTCTCACCCCTGGGAGCCACAATGGGGTCTGTGACTTCTGAGGACCCCACATCATGAAGTAGGACACCCACACTGATCTGCTCTTCATTTATGCCGCAGGCCTGTGGACGCCTAAAGTGAGACACACCGGGTACATTACCCATGTGTCCACATATAGTCTAATGCTGGGTTTCAGTGCCTGGATATAGTTCATGTGCCCTAGTGTAGATGGGTGTGGGTGCTGAGTTTGCACTGGGAGACCCACTGTGACCCTAATGGGTGCTCCATGGTCACCCCTTGCATCCAGGCCTTTGTTTCCCTGGCAGCTCTTTTGGGAGAGAGGTGCATTTACACATGTCTGTGTTCGCACTATGGTCATTTGTGTAGCTGCCCATGCACGAGCTCTGTGTGTGTGTGTGTGTGTGTGTGTGTGTACTGAGCACACCCAGGGATGTAGGGAGCCCCTCCACACTACAGGTTGGAGCTACCTGAGCAACTCTGTGTGCTCCTGCACTTGGATTCAGGTCTAGATGATTGTGCACCTTGGAAAAGCAAGTGCCAGGTCACTCTGTGTGCCTGCAACTGGCCTCCTGTGGCCACTTCCTCTGCAGGCTCTTCATGCACCTTTGTTGGGCATCAGGGGCTTCCATTACTGTATCTGAAAGGGCACCCTCCCAGACACCCACTCCCTAGCTGCTCACTGTGCAACTTTACACTGGACGCCCTGACCCTGCAGGAAGGGTCCCAGGGCATTTCTCATCCTGTCATCTTTCTCTCCATGGCCCCTACTCCCTGGTTCTGAGACACTGATCTCTGTGGGTTTTCCTGAAGGATCACAGTATTTTTGATCCCAGGACCTTTGTAAGACTCTCCCTCAATTTAGGATGAGAATGGCCCAGCATGAGGCCACCTCTACCTTTTTGCAGAATATGCCCACTCTCTGGAGTGCCCTTCCTATCTGCTCTCTGTAGGAGCAGAGTTCCCTCATGACAGGCATCCTTACTCTACAGAGTCCTCCCCAATTGGACAGCATCCCCAGGATTCCTGAGCCTTCCACTTTGGTAGCCACAGTCCCTATGGTGGTGTGAGGCACCAGTGAACATCCTAAAACATCCCCACACCAGACTAGGAGTAACTCTGAGGGGGTGGATCCCAGATCTGACTCCTCCCAAAATGAACAGGCCAACACATGCAAGCACAGTACAAGTATCTGATATCCTGCTCTATTGGGCTCTGCAGAGGGACAGGTGAATGAGAGCCGTTTGAGGCCTGGGTATAGCAGCCTGGAGCTGTGGAGCTCTCTGAGGTTCAAAGGAGAAGCCAGGGGGGCACAGCAATTCCCACATGAGAGCGTCCATATTTAACACACATGCATACATTTTCAGGGCAGACATAAGTAATGCAGATTTATGTTTTGAGGTAGAAATGTGACGTTTCTGTCCTCAAATATATCATTTCTACATTTCCAACTTGCTTCACCCCACTGCCTCAGTGTTCATTGTACTAAAGTAGGCACGGTAATGCCTACCTCAGAGAGCTGTGGACAGGAATTAATGGAGTGCTGAGAAAACACTAGGTGCTCCATAAATGCTGATTACCATTCCTAAATATGCCAAGAACCACCCTGAAGAAGGAGTGGGATAAAGTGAAAGTTTTGCAGTATCTTGATATCCAAAGCCATTCTGCCTTTGAAGCACAGAGCTTCAGAGCAACTTGACATGATTTGCCCAAGTGGGAGCCGCCAAACTTTCAGAAAGTGGCCAGTTCCCCCACTCCGCCCATCCCAAAGGCATTTCCACCTCACCCCAGGACACAGCACAGACTGGACAAGACACTTCTCCCTTGTGGTGTCTCTAAATGACTGACTTGAAGTGATTGCCCCAGGAAGGACAGCACCCAATCTCTCCAGCCACCTCCAGTTCCTGTGACATAGGTTCAAACTGGGGACAGATGATAGAAAGAGAAAATGCCCAGGGCTGACCTGAGGTGTAAATCTGCAGGCACTATCGTGGGACCCAGCCCACCCACCAACCCCAAGCCAACCTGTAATACTGCTCCTCGTTGTCCAGCTGGAAATGACCAAATTCAGCATAGAACGAGTTGCCATCCCAGTCTTCCATCTCTATGCGCAGAGAGTAGTTAGTGCTGCTGCTGAGCTGGTGCACCGCCTCATTCCCCAGCCAGTGCTCCCCAGCCGGGTCACCGAAGCCCTGTGTGGAGGGGGACAGGGTGAGCTGCGTGCCAAGGGGGAGGTGTGTCCCTGGCTGAGTATGGGGTTGGGCCAGGCTCTGAGACCTCATGTCCCAAACTGCTGGGCCTAATGATCACGGTGGGCAGTCTGGGGGCAGGAGACCCCCACCTCCCAGAGGAAAAAGACCAACACATTTGTAAATGTAAAAGTTCATTAAATATGACTGAAATCACATTTCCCCCAAGTTCAGTAACAGGCAAAACTAAACTGTAGTAATCTGAATAAAAATAGTGACTACTTTTGGGAACAACCAGGAGGGGGCATCAGGGGGATTCTGGGTGCTGAAGGCTTTTATATGTAGCTCGGAGTGGGGCACAGGGTAGCTTCACATATGTGAAATTCACTGTGCTTCACACTTCATATTTGTGTGGTTAGTTACTTGTCCATTTAATCTCAGTATAAAGATTTTAATCTGTGACATAAATGGTACAGCAGACTTTGTCAAAGGACAAGGAAGCAAATGGAAACTTTCAGCAACATGAAAGTGTATAAAAACCTAAGAGCACATGGGACATTTTGTCCCCAGTGTCCTGCTCCCCGTTGGTCGGAGGAGCTGCCATGACTAGCTAAGGGTAAACATCCAGCTTTCTTTTGTGTATTTTTGCATCTGAGCTCCTGATTTCTCTTTTCCATTTTGATGATTTTTCAACATCTCAATGGGTTCAAGAACACCTATAACTTAATTTGATATTTATATTTAAGTGTTGATCAAGTGCAATAGAAATTAGATGCAAATAATAATATTGCTATATTTCCTTAGGAATATCTTTCCTATTTCTCTTGCTTTTGAAAAGTTTAAAACCATTAAAAAATGATCAATCAGACAATAAAAACACACACCATTCTTTTCAATGAACAGAGATTAGTAGTATATTTATCTGTCTTGTGTATATATACACATGTGTAAACATATGCATATATATAATCTCTTCCTTCTTTCTTTTCTCCTTTCCCACATCATAGTTGCTCTTGTTCTCCCCTATTGAGCACTTTCTTTCCCTTTCATTTTCACAATATGTATTGCACATATTGGATCTTATTTACTTTTTTCCTTGTTTACACTTGGAAGACAATATGATTCACCTACTTTCAAGATAACAATATGAAATATATTAACAAGCCTTAATTTCTTTTTTTGAAATTCTGTATTGTTTTTATCCTTTTTTGTTTTTAAAATAAAAAAATATATAAAAATGCAATCAGTAAATTTAAATTTTTATGAGAAAAGAAGTTTAAGAACATTTGTTAACTTGCCAAAACATCCTTACTTAAAATTTAATTTTAAAAAATTGGAAAGCAACCAGGAAATACACCTTAACTTGTAAAAGGCACTTGATCTTTCAACAAGCAATTTCACATTACAAACTGTATGCTGCTGATGTGGTCACAGATGAAACGAGAAAGAAACTCATTTAAGCAGTGTAGCCAGGGGAGCTGGGTATTATTTCCTTTCATGTGCCTCTGTTGTATTTTTTAAAAAATTACTTAGCAATGTGTATTTTTACCAAAATCTGAAACATAAGTTAAATTTCCTTCCTAGAATGTGTGTGAGAAATTTCAAAAAGAGGCTCAGTTTAAGGAGGTGGAGTCCTCAGAAGTGCATGCTTGCTGGGCAAGTCTGTTTGAGGGTAGGTGGCTCAGGTGGGCTGATTATCTTTTCTGGGAAGCTGTGAGGGCAAACACACTTCTCCCCCGCCCCCTTGACCACCACCAGGGCACCTGTGCCAGGCTTCAGTGCTGCAAAGCCCCTCCCCAGTGCAGCAATGTCACCTGCTTGTAGTCCTGCCAGCTCCGCTGGAAATTCACTGCGCCATTCTCACGACGCTGGATGAGGGTCCAGGCCCCTCCACTGGTGCCCATCACACAGAAAACCTGGGGGAAGGAGGAGCAGCTGGAACCTCCTGGACACAACCAGAAGCCAGGTCCAGGGCAGCACAAAGGTAATTTGGCTGATGGACACCCACCCACCCCACAGAGCAGAAGGTGCTCAAGGTCATTAGAAAGCTCCAGGCTACAATGTCATAGCCATTATCACGGCCTAAGTGACAGGCCAGCGATGCTCTCCCTCAGCTGCCTTCTCCTTTCTTGTAAAATGGGGCTGCTCACACCTTAACCTCTTTGTGCCTCAGTTTGTGCCATTACTGTGAAAATTAGAATGCTTTCCCTCAAAGAGCTTAGCATCTATCACAACTACACAAATAAAGCTATTGTTCACATACTGTTTTTCCTGTCAGTTTGCTATAAATTCAATATTCCATGAATGCAGACTTGGTGCCTGGTCCTATACTGGATGAATTAGAGACAAATCAGATTTCAGACTGGCTTGATCTGGAAAAGGCAAGAAGACAAGTGATTGTGAACATGTGGGTGGGTGCAAGGAGGAGCCCCAAGTGTGACTTTGCAACCCTGAAAAACCTCCTGGAGAGGCAGCTTCTGAACAGGGCATTGAACAGGGGTGTGTTTGTGAGACAGAGGAGTGGAAGGCGTTTTCCAAGCAGAGTGCAGTAGGAGGAGTAGAGGCTCTGAGGAAGGAAAGGTCAGCTGGGAGAGAGAAGCAGGACACCCATGGGAGCAGCAGGGTGCAGGAGGCTCGGAGGGAAAGAGCTTGCTTCAGGCAAGTGAATCAAGCTGAGGGATAGGCCAGATCTCTTTCCTCACTAGCCAGCGCTTATGTCTCCATCAGTGTCCCCAAATCTTAGCCATTTACTCTTCTCCAAATTCCATCATAGCTACATTTACTTAATTTTTCCAAAGCACATTTTCCATGAAAACTAGTGAGCTTTATTACAA
Organism: Hydrochoerus hydrochaeris; assembly: GCA_004027455.1. Classification (NCBI taxonomy): domain Eukaryota; kingdom Metazoa; phylum Chordata; class Mammalia; order Rodentia; family Hydrochaeridae; genus Hydrochoerus; species Hydrochoerus hydrochaeris. The sequence continues at coordinate 21,480 of PVLA01012986.1, read as the reverse complement.
AGAAATCTTTTCAGTGCCATAAATGGAAAAACACTAATGCTTGCTTTTATTGACATGACTGTGAAAATAAATATGATAAAACAAAATAGGATGAAATTCAAGCTAGAAATTTTTGCGAACACTTGATCCTCAGCTGGTCTCTGCAAAAAGGGTGGTTTACCAGATGTGTGAAGAGTGTGAAAGACACTCTGGAGACAAATGGAGCTTCTCTGTGATATGCTCAGAAGATTGAAAGGAAAGTGCAGAAGGAAATACGGAGCAGGCCCACTGCACAGTTGCTCCCTTTTGCTTGCCCTTCTGGCCACCCCAAGTCTTACCTCACCCTTCCCTGTCCTCCAACCACTCCCCACCTGATAACTGGACCTGTAAGCTCAGGGCCACCTTGGGAGCTGCTCACTAAAGATGATGGCATCTCCATGGGCCCCTCACACTCATTTCCTGCATACAGCCTCAGTTCCTGCCCTCAAATAGAAATAAATTTTGTGCTGGGCCCATGGAATTGTAGGGTCTACTTGTATAAACAAGCATGACATTAACCAGAACTGAACTATTTCCTGCTACCCCAATGAGAAGTCTTTCTGTAAGGCAGCAACTTTAGCTTTGAGAATTTCTATACATTGCCCCATGGTCACACCTCTGCCTGCATGAGAACTCAAAAAAGTAGGGGACCCCACTTTACTGGTATCTCAGTTGCTCAACAAAGCACAATGCTAAAGGGGGTTTGTCTGGAAAGCTCCGGGCTCAGCAACCACATTGACTCTCCTCTTCCCATGCCAGGACCACTCTTACCCTCCTGGGATGGTTCACATTGGGCACGAAGATGGTGTAGACGCCATCTTGATTGAACCCAGACTTGCGGATGTCCTCACAGTCCCGAAAGCCCTGTATATCTGCACCTGCAGAACCAGCAATGAAGCAAAGTCAGACATCTGGAGATCAGCAAGTAGACAGAAGAGACCGGGTGGGCTCACTTGCTGTGAAATCTGACCGCACTTTCTATGGTTCTACGCACTGCAAATTTCCTTACACATCTGCCAAGTATAGGTCCTAGATAGGGGATTACAGGAACAGGGAGATGAGCCACACCTTGCAAGGTTTCACAGAGCAAGGGATAGGAGTTTCAGCTGCAAAGGGGTGGTATTCTGGGCAGAGGGAACAGCACGGTAAAGGCTCTGAAGTGAATAGCACAGGGCACAGGGCCATGAGGGGTGGGACTGATTCTGGCACTGCCTGGATATACAGCATAGTGTAGCCCAGAATTCATAGCCCAGCCAGAATTCTGGCTGCTTGATGTGGTGCCAGGTGGGCAGACAGAGGACAGGGAAGGAATAGGGTGGAGGAGAGGCTGTTTCAGCAGGCTCAGCAGGCCCTGCACACCAGGCTGTAGAGCCCAGACTGCTGTGCCCAGAAAGAGCACTGTGACCAGAGCAAGGCTGAAAACCTAGAGGCTCAAAGCAGGGAGACCCAAGAGGAGGTGCAAGGCTCTTGAGAGAGAGTAAGGGGAGCTCTCACTCCAGCAACGTGCTCCCATTCCACAGACCAGGAGATTGAGAGTTCAGCCAGCTGAGACACCTTTCTGGGGCCTACTTGGATGTGAAGTCCTGGGCTCCCCTCCTGGCCCCTCTTCAACTGAATCTACCTGCAGCCCTGAGCACAGGGCCCTCAAACTGCCTACTCCAGGGCCTGGCCACTAGCATCAAGGACCCATGTTTCTTCCCTCTGAACTATATTTCAGATCCCAGGAGAATATTGACTTAATGCCTGAAACTACCAGTGCCCATGGATCTCTGGGAAAAGTGATTGTTGACAAATAAACTGCCAGGACTTGCAGTCCTCCCTTTAGCTCATTTAGCAGAACCAATTAGAGACTTGGACTGTGATTGTACTAGAAGCCAAAGTCTGGGTAGGCTGGTAACCAAAGATGGGACTAAAGGTCCAGATGGATAGGTATTAAATCCAGTGATGAACCAGGAGACTTTCAGGAAGTGAAACTTCCTGTTTGCTGTGGCTTCCAGATTCTGCATCTAGGGCACCTGTCTGAAGCAGGTTGCTTTGCCCATACCTCTAATTAGACAGCTAGGACCTGTGTCCATCCCAGCCTGTGCATACATTTATAGACAGGGATCTTCACTTCCCCACTGCCAGCAGCCCCTAGCTCCAAATGGTCTGTTGGAATTGGAGTCCAGTCAAGCATAGGGAAGGTGCTGGCCTAGAAAGGAAAAAGGAGAAGCCATGCTTCCCACAGCAGTGCAAAGTCTGAGCAGGGAACAGGCCTGAGAATTCCAACTGCCCTTTCCATGGCTCTATACACTGCAAATTTCCTTAGTCAGCAATAGTAGCAAAAAAACAATATCAGTAACAGTGATATTATAAAAATAAAATAACAACTACTGTTGTTCTGCAGGGATTTTAGTTGCCTGTTTGAATTTAAGAAAAGATTAAGAGAGGGGGTAGGACCTAAAACATGATGCACTGCCTGGATATACAGCATAGTGTAGCCCAGACCTGCTTCTTTTAAGTCTCTACACTCAGAATCTGTACCTGTCTCACCTACTTTTGGCCATAGGCACCTGCACCTTGCTGAGCCCCTTCCTGTGCAAGACCTCATCTCACCCTTGGTACAGTGCTCTGTGACATTTTTATTCCCATTTCACAAGTGAGGAAAACTGAGGCTTCAAAAATTAAATGAGCAGGAAAAGTCCTAGGACTAGCAAGTGAGAGATTGAGGGATGAAACTCCACAGAAAGGCCAGTATCCCTTCCTGCCACCCCACACTCTGCTCTGTGCTTCCTTCCATAGGAGGGCAAAGCACCTCCAATCATCCTTCTGTGCAAAGAGTATTGAGCAGTTGGCTGCACTGCAGACTGGGTTAGCCAGGAGCTCACAGGGAGAGGCGGCCCCTGCAATGTGCTTGAGTTGAGCCCACACATGGGGCTTCTTCTGCAGGCTCCCTGCCAGGGCCACACGCAGGCCCCAGTGGGTTCTAGTCACTCTACAGCTTGTGGTCTGGAAGGTATCCTGCTCTTCCCGGGCCTGGTAGAATTAGGATGGAGCCACAATGCAGTCCTCAGCTCCAAGCCCCTGTCAGCCTGGAATCCCATCATTCCCACTGGATTCTTTGCCCTTGAAGGCTTCCTAGGCCCCGCATGGCTATCCAGCAGGAGTACGAGCCCCTGTCTGGCCTCCCTCTCATCCAGCCATTCTCTACTCCCTAAAATGAGGCCCTTGATAGGACACCCTCTGGCCTCAGATTAAAGACAGCCCAGGACCAGCTCTGCTGTGGGAGTTCCAGGAACACTGCTGGCAAAGTACCTGGTACACAGTAGGCACTCAACAAAGAAGTATTTCCTCCTTCCTGCTGAGGCTCAGAGTCAGCTGTGTACTTTTGAAAGACACAGGCCAGGCTGTGTGTACTGCTGGGTCCCTGCATCCAGCACTGGCTGTCACACAGTGAGTGAGGAATCAGCGTTTGTGGACTGACTGAGTAAAGTTGGAATCAGGAACCCTTGACCCCTAGTGGGTCACAGTGGGAGCAGAGTGCTGAGGAGCAGGCTAGGCACTGCACTCCCTTTTCAACAGGGGCTGGGAGGCCTCCTGCCTTCCGTGTGTCCCACTTTGGCTTTGAGGAGGAGCATTTAACAGGACAGAAGTCCTTGGGGGTACACTGGGTCCTACACTCCCATTCTATGAGGAAACTGAGGCCCAGGGAAAGCTAGGTGGGGCTGAAGGGTGAAGCCGGAAACCCAAAGTTGTCAGCTGTGTTGCTGCTGTACTTGTGAGCACCATCAACTCTATTGGACAAATGAGGAAACTGAGGACAAAAGTGGGATGCGATGGGGCAGACCCAGGCACCTATGGAGTCAGGAGGCAGAGTCTGGATTGGGTCCTCTTAGAACCATTGCTGTGGCCACTGCTCATTGCTATTTCTGCTGTCTGGAAGGCCTGAAGGGAGTGGCCTTTCCCAGGATGGATTCCAGCCCAGAGTGACCCTGGAGGCTGAGCAGGGCTTTCTTGGGGCCCCTGCCCTCCTCCCCAGCCTCTGCCCTAGAGGCCCCAGCAGCTCACCTGGGCCCTTCTCCAGCAAGCGTTTGAGGAGCTGCAGGCTCTGCATAAGCTGCTGCTGCTGCAGCTGCAGGAGGCTGGAGTTGTTGCGCAGGGCTTCCAGGCCCTGCCGGATGCCAGTGAGTTTGCTGTTCTGTTGGCCTAGTTGCTGCCTCACGTTCTCCCTCTCGCTGCGGAGCCCCTCCAGCTGGGCCTCCCACTCAGCCTCCATGGTGAGTAACCGGGTTTCCAGGTCACTGCAATGTGGGAGCACAGGAATGAGCCTGCTGTCCTGCCCTGAACTCACAGTCACACAGGGAGGCCCAGAGAGGTGGAGTGTCCTGTTTAGAGTCACAAGTCCCACCATCCATGTCCATAGTAGATGTGGTCTGGGGAGGGGAGTGGTATGCACTGGGGTCCATGAGGACAGTGGACACCGGTAACCCAGGTATCCATCGTCTGGCTCCAGACCCCAGTAGCTAAGGGACAGGTCTGGGAAGGGAGCATTTTACTCTCAATCCGGTTTTGCAGGCCCATTCTCCACACTAAGAACTAAATCCAACCAGGGCAGAACAAATTGCCCCAGGCCCCAAATTGTAATGCAGGAAGAGAGAATTGGGACACCCTGAAATTCTAGAATTCTAGCCATCTTCACCAATCAACAGATTATTGACGATGTCTTCTATCTCTGCAGATTTCCAGGCAACTGCCCAATTCAGAATGATTCCCAGTTCTTGCCACCAGGAACTTAGGGTGGGGGAATGAAAATAAGAACCTCTACTAATGGCACCGGAGTCAGAGAGAGGGGACAGTCTCTATGGCTGTGGTCTGCACAAAGCACATGCATGCAGTGACTGTCACACCCTATTGATAGGGTTGTTCACTGAGCAGATTTAGCTCCCTCAAACCTTGACCTTAACAGTTTATTCTCCATTCAACTCAAAACCAAAATATATCTGGGATTGGGGGACAGGCTTCTCTGCCTTATCCAAACATCATGACTATTTTTCTTTGTAACTAAAGTGTGTTCCCTAGCACAGATTTGCATAAATAAAGGGACTCTAAATCTTCAGAGTAGAAAGTGGTCACAGTGGTGTCCTCAGGGAAGGGGAGTAGGTAAACTTGACCAGTTTTATTTATTTGAAAATCAGTAAGGCCAATTAAAATGTACAGGATAGCTGGGCATGGTGGTACAAGCCTGTACTCCCAGCACTTGAGAGGCTAAGGCAGGAGAATCATTGGAAATTTGAGACCAAGCTGGGCCACAAAGTGAGCTCAAGGCCAGGCTGAATTGCATAGTGAGACACTATCACAAAAAGACAAAAAACCAAAAACAAAATGGTATAGTGTGCAAGTTCTGTCTCAAAAAGTGAATAAGTTTTATAAAATAAGGAGAAGAAGAGTGGAAGAAAGCAGTAAGATAGAATCAAGGTGCCCTGAGTCCCCAAAACCTGCCCCTCCTCTGCCCCCACTCAGTGCTGGGGACGTGCCCTGGACCTGCCTGGCCCCCAGCTCAGTCACATCCCAGTCCCATTGCCCATTCTCCTCCCAGATCCTTTGGACTCCAGTTCTGGTTCCAGTTCTTATCAGCCTGGGCCCAGGCCTATGTCCAGCTTCAGCCCCAGCCCCTCACCCCAGTCCCAATCAGGCCTCTGACCACCCCACATGCTGGCCCATGTCCAGCTGCAGCCTCAGCCCCTGCCTCCGCTTTGGCCTAGGTCCCAGGCTTGATTCCTGGCTCAGTTGCTGCCCCACAAGGACCAAGTGCCAGTGCCCACCTTTTTTTGCTGTGCAGCTGGTTCAGTGTGTTTCTCTGCTCTTGCATCTCCTTCTCCAGCCTGTCGGTGGTCTGCAAAGTCTCCATCAACTGGTGCTCCACGTGTGATGTCTGGTTCCTGACCTGTACCAGGAAACAGGAGGGTGGGGGCTCTGTGAGCCCTGCAGGAACCTAGCAGATGCCATCAACCTGCCCACAGGCCTGTCATTCCTGACACTTGCTGAACAAGAGCCCATCTCCAAATTCTTACTCCCTGTGGTCACTCATGTACTTACTCACACACAGTTCTCCTGCCTGAGCACCCGATGTGTTTCTCGAATTTGCCCTCCCCCATCACTGCCCATGACAGTTCCAGTCCTGCTCTCAAGCCCCAAGAGGATCATCCTTGACCCCACAGCAAATATCACCAGCCACCCCTTCCAAATTGTCCCTGATCACTTCCCTCCATGGCTCCTGCTACGGCCCCTGCCTCTGTAGCCTCTTGCCCAGTATCCTGCACTGGCCTCCTCACAGGGCTTCTTGGCCCATCCTTGTCCCCGATAGTCCATTTCTTCTCAGCAGCCTTTCCAAGTGTGCCCCATCTATGCACAATGCCCCTGCTGCTCCTCCTGTCCTCATCGTGGCCTGCTAAGACCATGACTCAATCTACCTCTGTCACCTCTCTGACTCCACCTGCCACTCTCCTGTGGTCACTGTAGCACATTTGTGTCCTTACGTCCCTGGAACTGCCACATCCTCCCACCTCCTGCTTGGCATGCACTCTTGCCTGTCCTCACACACTGCCCACTGATCCTGGCTCCAGTGCTGCTCCTCAGTGGTCACTCCTGGCCTTGCAGCAGCATTGGCAGCTTTGTCCCACCCACAATGCCCAGCACATCGCCCTCCCACTCTTCTCTCAACATGATCACCATGTAAGCTACATGATCCTCATCCTGCTCATTTCTTGGTAAACTCTGGGAATAAACTCTCACATGTCTGTTTTGTTTGCTGCTGGGAAGTGGGGCCAGGTATCTGGAATGCGGCCTGGCACACAGTGGGGTTTAGCAAACCTCTGCACACTTGTCACTCACCTGTGCATCCTTTCACTTCCCCATTGCTCCTGCCCTCCCACTGCTATGGGGTCTTTGGCCCTGAGGCCTGAAGGATTCTTCATCATCGTCTTCCCCATGCACCTAAAACCCCTGGAGGAAGGGACTGTGCCGCTCTCCTTTGCCTGCTGCCCAGCACACCTCAGGCACTACACATATACAGGCCAAGAAGTCAGGTCCCAATGGCCCCCAGGCCACATGGCAGTATTGCTGGACCAGAATCCTCAAAGGGAGTGCCAAGGGCGTAAAGCCCAGAAGAGGGCTTGACCTATCCCAGGGACAGAGGTCAAGGCAAGACATCAGCCTGGGCATCCACCTGTGTTCTCCATTACCTGAACCTCCATGTTGGTCAGCTTGTAGGTCTGGGCTGTGGTTTTGTTCAGAAGGCTGGTACCCAGCTCCAGTATGGTGGTCTTGTGGTTGTCGACTATGTTTTGCTGGACCTGCTGCAACTCAGATGCCAAGATGGTCTGGATGTTCTCCTCCAGCTAAGGGAAATAGTAAACTAGGTTACAGACAGGAACTGGAGAAGCCTCTCTCCCTCCCAAGTGTCCCCATGCAGAGTCACAGAGCAGCCAGGGTCTTAGAATGTGCCAAGTCAGGCCATTCCCACACCTTACCTAGACTATCCCAGCAGATTTTTCCTGGTCTCTGAGATTCCACTATCCTCCCTTCCTCAGCTTTGGCCTAGGTCCCGGGCTTGATTCCTGGAGCTCCAGGGTGAGCAGCCTGGGCATGGAGACAGCAAGGAGCTAGAACTTCCACAGTCCCTTTAACCTTCATATCTCGGTCTTCTTCCTCAATGTCATCACCCCCTATCAGTCCCTCCCAAAGAGCACTTGTACTCTCCCAGCTCCTACCTGAAAATAACCCACAGCCTTGCCAGCTGCCTCTCTAGTTTCCCTGCTTCCCTCAGTACTCTATGTTCTCACCTCCACACCCACCCTACCCTCAAATTAATATGCAATTATGGGACATTTCACATATATGCAAAAGCTTTAAACACTAACCATGATGCTAAATCCTTCTGTTTACCCCCATCATGTCACTGCAATCACAGGAATCCCTCTTGCTCTTCCATTCACCTTGTCATGGGTCTCCTTGACACCCTACTCAAGGGACACTTCTCAGCCTGTGTTGCTGGGCCTGCCAGTGGCACATCCAGTGGAAGTACTTCCAGAGGCCTCTGTCCTACTGCTGCCCTGTCCCTGGCTGCCCCTCTGCTTTATCAGGCTCCTACATGCTGGGGGCTTTGGTGGTCCAGTCTCCCTACCTTCTCTCCCCAGGCTGGTGTCCTCAGCATGGGATCACAGAGTCTGAGTAGAGAATTCAGTGGGTCCATGAACATGAGTGAGAAAAATTCTATCTTTTTGTCCACTAATGTGTAATTTAAAATTGACATTTTATTCAATTATGAGCTTAGACCAAAAACTAGACCTGTTGAGACTTCATGGCCATTGAAATCACAAATGTTCTCATACAATGGTTCACAGTGTCTTTGAAAGTATTCTTTCTCTCTCTCTCTCTCTCTCTCTCTCTCTCTCTCTCTTTCTCTCTCTCTCTCTCACTGTAACTTTGGAATTATGGACATTATCAAACCTAACACTAGATAATGCTTCAACTTTATTACAGGTCTGCTTTTTCACATTTTGATTTTGATGTTTTCTTGTGCCTTTGTTGTATGAGATTTTGAGAAGGATCCATAAATTTTACCAGGTACAAGATGCCAGAGGATCCAAGGTCTCCAGTGCATCATGGCCCTGCCCAAGGGCTAAGCCACTCCTGGGGTTTCCATGCCCCCCCCCATGCTAATGGTGCAATCACCACAAACCCCCTGGACATCCAGTCACCTCACCCTTTCCACCAAGCATCTCAAGCACAGAGCAACCAACACAGACTTCTGATCTTTCCACTTCCACTACCTGGTCCCTGAAGCTCTCAGCCATTTTACCATCTCAGTCAATGGCTCCCTTCAGTTCCAAAGCTCCAAACTCTGGCCTAAACCTTGACTTACTTTTTTCTTACCTGCCACATTCAACCCATTAGCAACCCACTGTGATCCCAACATGAATTAGAATCTGTTCATTCACCCCATCATCTCTTGTGATTGCCAAGAACTACAGTCTAGGGGTACAGAATGAGCATACGAAGACAGCGGGAAGGTTTGTGGAGTTGTTAGCAAAATCCTATATCATGAGAAGAAAACATGGCTGATCAGTGAGCAACAGAATACAAAGCCTCCCGGGAGAAACAATTCATACGCCAGAATAAAACACCCTGGAGAGACCCAGACAGAGGAAGATGGATCCTCTTGACACAGGAGGAAATTAAAACTTAAAAAAGCTCGTCAAATATTTCAGGACTACAACTGAAACAGCTAAAAACTATGGGACACAGTGTTTTCGCGGTGACCCGCCAAGTCTGCACCAGCTTAAATCCGCACTGGCAGGCAGAGCCGCCCAAACTCGTTCCCACCGCCATTCACAGGAAGCATGGCAGCGCTGAAGTCAGGGGTTGGTGAGCCCAATGGAGAGCAGCGAGTGGAGCCAGTGAAGGAACTTTCATTGATCCACAATCAGTGGTGGGAGTGAGACCCCCCACCACAGGAAGGGCGCGACCAAATGGGCAACATGTTGGAATCGGGCAGGAGGAGCCTGAACTGGGAGTGACAGTGACTTCGGCTGGTTGCTCCCTCCCCAGAGCAGATTTGTGCGATTTGCTTGGACTGGGCTGCTCCCCTGGCCGGGACCCAATGAAACATCCCAAATCGATTCCCTGCGCCTAGTAAGCACTAACTGAGTGATCGCCCCTGAAGTTTGGCTGGCCCAGTGGGGAGGGGCAGGCATACGCAGCCTGCTTACACCTCAGTGACAAGAGCAGGCAGGAGAGAGCAGAGGTCCCTTGCCAGCGTGCTTTGGAGGAAACACGGCCAACAGGGAAGGGGGTTGGGACCTGCTCTGTAAGCTGTGTGGAAGAAGCCAGGGCCATGACAGGAGAGAGAGGCAAGAGGAGGCCCCCAGACCAGAACCCTGAGAGCACTGATCCAGGAGAAGGAAAAACAAGGGAGACTGAGGGTGGCAAACACACAACATCAGACATGGCTTCAATGGACATTAAGAGATATCTTCAGGACCTTGTAGATGAGCTCAAAACTGAAATATTAAATCAGGTTAAGCAGGATATGAGTAGAGTAATAAAAGAAATGCTCTCAGGAAGCATCTCTCAGGATGATACAGATGGAAGAATGGAGGAACACAAAAAAAGGAGAGAAACATTCAATAAAGAATATAAAGAAAATATAGAATACATGAATCAGATTCAAAGAGACTATCAGGAAATTAAAAATTCCATTGAAAGCTGGCAAAATGCCTTAAAAGAAACTAAGGATAGACTATCAAAAGTTGAAGACAAGTTTGCAATGTGTGATCATGAAAGGAAAGATCTCTTAAAAATAACAAGGAAACAGGCAGTAACAATACAAAGGCTAGAAGATGACAAGAGAATCTACAATTTAAGAATAAGAGACATGAACAAAGAAGCAGGTATACATACAGGTGAATTACAAAGGCTATTCACGGAAATAATTAAGGAAAACTTCCCATGCATGGGAAAAGAAAATGACATTCAGTTATGTGAGGCATACAGAACTCCAGCCACCTACAACCAAAACAGAGCTACACCCAGACATATAATAATCAAGATACCAGAAATTCAATATAAAAAAAGAATATTAAAAGCCATCAGAGAAAAGAAACAGATTACCAATAAAGGTAAGCCTATCAGAATCATGGCTGACTTCTTGACACAGACCATCAGATCAAGAAGAACTTGGAATGAAGTCTTCCAAGTCCTGAAGGAAGGTGGTCTCCAGCCCAGATTGATGTACCCTGCAAAACTGTCACTAGAAATTAATGGAGAAACAAGATGTTTCCATGACAAAGAGGAACTGGGCGAGTTTGTGACCACCAATCCAACCCCACAGAGAATGCCAAAGGACATTCTACAGAGAGAGAAAAAAATACCAGGATTTTAGGAACAGTGGCAGAAAGGCCTCAATGAGTGGGGCAGGCAGTAGAATGAAGGAGAAAACTAGACAAACAAAGGCAGAAAATAGTATAGCAGAAATGAGGCAGAGAAGGATGGCTAGAATCTCTAACATAGATGGCCTTGATACACTGTATTGTTAATAGTGCACCAGGATTTAAAACACACATTACTCACACTACTCTGTTTAGGTGGGTTATATTCTGTTCCAGTCATTCTACCTGTACCAAATTTGAGGGCACAGACAGTATCCCAAAAATAACAGGGTATAGTATGGTAATTATCCTTAATTTCCTATTAACTTAATCTAAAGCTCTGTAAAACTTACACAGTTTTACCATGACTGATCGTAATTGAATCTGGTTTGTTAGATTGATATTTTGTATTGATAGATTTTATTCAAAGCTGTTATTATTGATAGTATCAAGTCTGAGAGTATAGGCACCTGCACTTAAGATGACAAGATCCACTAGAATATCCACTCCGGTTTGATTATTACCTGCCTTTGAAGTTTTATACTGTCTACAATGTTTTATTTTACTAATATTGTTATTTACTGCTATACTCAATTATACTGCTATATTCAATTATGCCTGATGATATAGATATTCTATTGAAAATAATAACAAATAACACAGTAATCATTGTAGATCACCTTGTACAGTGGTTTTATACGACTTTTTGGTTTCATGTTTTTATAGGAATTTGTTTTGTTTTGTTTTGTCTTGCTAAGTTTTGTTTTTCCCTCTAATACAGAAAGGATAGAAATACACATAGAGATTCATGCATGTGTAGCTGTTCATACTCCCACTGTTTGACTATCTACTTTGTATGCTTTAATTTTGTAACTTGAACAACTATTCCTAAGAGGATAGTATGTAATTTATTAACTAGTGATTTCTTATTGTTTATGGGGTTTTTTTTGGAATTCTGTATTATCTCTACCCTTTACATGCTTTTGCTTCTCTTTAAATAAGATCTTTTTAAAAATCCTATATCATGCTTGTAGTGGTTACATGATTCTATGTTTGTTCAAACTCAGACCTGTATGTGAATAGACTGAATTTTGCCATGTGAATTATACCTCAATAAGTAAAAAGCCCAACAATACAAGAGTCTAGAAAATGCCCTATATACAAATACATTGCAGTATGAAATATATTTTCACAAACTAGAGCTGTTACCCTGAGTTTTATTTGTCTATTCATTCCGGAATTACTTCCTGAGCACTTACTATGTGCTAGGCTCTGTACTAGGCATTAGCAAGTCAACAATTAATAACACAGGCAAGTATTTCTGATTCCAGATCCCTTCTACTAAATAAATCAATTGGATTTCAATAGTGTCAAGTGTTGTGAAGAACACAAGTCAGGTGTTGAGTAGGGTACCAGATATAATGAGTGGGGTGAAGGGAAGTTGACCCCAGGTGGCAATGAAAATCTCACTAGCAAGAGTTACCTGAGCCAAGAGAATGAAACACAGCCAGCTATGGGAAGGTCAGAAGTGAGGAGATTCCAGATGGAGGAAAAGGCAAATGCAAAGGCCCCATGACAGATGGGAATATGTCTGGTGTTTGAAGACCAAGGAGGAGATCAGTAACAATGATCTTCTTTGCATGTGCTTTCTGTGGAAAATGGTGCACGTGATTCATGATCAGCAAAGGCAGGTGTCAACTGCAGGCAAAAGCTAAAGCAGAGAGATCAATGGGCCCAGGCTTGAGTGGCAGCTTTCAACTCACCAGCTGGGTGATCTTGGCCAATACCTCTACATAACAGGACTTCTTCCCTGAAATGGCAATGATCTCAGCCCCTTATTCCTGGGTTGTCAGCAGCATTTCTAAGATGATCCATGCAAAGCACATTGTGTGGATACACAAAAGCAAGACATGACAAATTCTGCTGTGTCTGGCTCATGGGTTAGTACATGGTTACCAAAATAACAAGGCTGAGTGTTCTCAAGGGCCCATCTGAAAAGATCTCTCTCTGCTCCCCAGCAGTGCCACGCAACTCGTAGCTGCTGCCCTGAGTCTGGTCTGGGCCTGAGCCACTGCACTGGGAGCAGGGAGCCTGTTCCTGTCATGGCATGGCCATCTCCTTCCGCATCTGTGATGTGGCTTCCACGAGCCTCGGGGTTCTGAAGCCCTCCTCTCCCGCCCATGGGGAGGTGGCTTCACTTTCAGCTTCAGGATCCCTAAAGCACCTTCTCACTCTCAGACACCCCCAGATACTAGCAGGCTTTTCCTTGTTTGATCTTCATCTAGGGTCTCTGTTATCACAATCCCCATTTTCAAGAGGTAGAGACTGAGGCCCAGGGAGACATAAAAGGCTTTTGTGGAGTTCTGATACGGTACTTAACCTTTTCTTGTTCCTGATTTTAGAGTGAAAGCTTTCAGTTTTTGTCCATTTAGTATAACATTGGCTATTGGTTTGCCACAGATAGCTTTTATCAGTTTGAGAGAACTACCATCTATTCCAATGTTCTTTAAGGCTTTTATCATGAATAGGTGCTATATTTTGTCAAATGCTTTTTTTGCCATTAATTGACAGGATCATGTGAATTTTGGCTCTATTGAAATGGTGCATTACATTTATTGATTTGCATATGTTAAACCATCTCTGCATCTCAGGGATGAATCCTACTTGCTCATAGTATATAATTTTGATGATTTGCTCTGTTCTTTTTTGCCAGTATCTTATTAAACATATTGGTGTCTATGTTCTTAGGGAGATTGTCCTGTAGTTCTCTTTTTTGGTTGAATCCTTCTCTAGTTTTGGAATCAGGATAATACTTGCTTCTAGGAATGACTTTGGGAATATTGTTTCCCTTTCAGTTTCATTAAAGAATCTGAGGAGTAATAGCATTAGTCTTCTCTAAATTTCTTGTAGAATTCAGCAATGAGTATATCAGGACCTGGGTTTTTCCTTGTTGGTAGGTTTTTAATTATATCTTTAGTTTCACTGACTGTTACTGAGTTATTTGGAATTTTTATAACTTTTTTATTCAGCTTTGGTGGTTCATGTGTATCTAAGCATCTGTCCATTTCTTCTATTTTCTATTTTATTAGAATAAAGTTTCTCAAAGTAGGCATTGATTATTTAAATTTCTGCAGGATTCATTGTGATTTCACTGCTTCAATCCTAATTGTGTGGATTCAAGTCTTGTCTTTCCTTTCTTTTTGATAAGGTTGGCTAAGGATTTATCAATTTTACTTAAACTTTCAAAACACCAATTTTTGATTCACTGGTTCTTTGTATTGTATATTTAATAACCAAATTCAGTTGTGTAACTGCATACAAAGTCAACACTCAAATATCAATAGCAGGCCGAGGATACTGCTCAGTGGCACAAGTGCCTGCCTAGCAAGCACAAGGTCATGAGTTCAATCCCTAGTACAAAAAAAAAAAATAGCACTCCTGTACACAAATAACAAATTGACTGAGAAAAATAAAGGAAATAACATTTTTCACAATAGTATCAAAAATGAAATACTTAGGAATCTAACAAAGGAAGTAAAAGATCTTTACATTGGAAACTACAGTATTCTGAAAAAGGAGATCAAACAGGATATCCAAAAATAGATATCTCTTGCTCGTGGATAGGAAGAAACAATATAATGAAAAGGGCCATATTTCCAAAACTCACACACAGATTTATTGCAATCTTGATCAAAATACCAACAGCATACCTCATAGGACTATAGAAAACAATCCTAAAATTCATTTGGAACAAGAAGAGACCCAGAATAGCAAATGCAATTCTGGGCAAAAAGGCAGGGCAGGGGCATCACATCCCTGACTTGAAATTATCCTATAAAGCTACTGTGATAAAAATAGCATGGAACTGGCAAAAAAAAAAAAAACCAGACCAAAAGATCAGTGGAATGAATTAGAAAATGCAAAAGCAACTCCAGACATACTTGACCACCATACCTTTGACAAAGGAGCCGAACAATTTCATTGGAAGAAAGACAGCCTCTTTAATAAATACTGCTGGAACAACTGGTTCTGCACATACCAAATATTAAAACTAGACCCATATCTCTCATTGTGCACTAAACTAAAATTGAAATAAATCAAAGACCTAAATATTAAAACAAATACTAAATCTGCTGGGAGATAAATAGGTAGGACTCTTGACACCAGTGTAGACAAAGACTTTATGAACAAAACTGCAAAGGAAGTGTCACAAAGAATCAACAACTGAGATCTCATCTTATTAAAAAGCTTTTGCACAACAAATGAAATCACCAACAGAGTTAACAACCTACTCTGTGGGAAAAAATTTTTGCCACCTGCCTCTCACACAAAGGACTGACTACAAGTGTAAAGAACTAAAAAAAAAAAAATCAGATCCCCCAAACTTAATGACCCAGTCCAAAAATGGTCATCTGAATTGAACAGACACTTCTCAGATGAAGAAGTGGAAACAGCAAATAAAATTATGAGAAAGTTTTCAACATCACTGGTCATTTGAGAGATGCAAATTAAAATAATAATGAGATTCCATTTCACTCCAGAAAGAATGGTACTATGAAGAAATCAACAGATAACAAATGCTGGCAGGGCTGTGGGAAAAGAGGAACCCTTCTCCCTGTTGGTGGGAATGTAGACTGGTGCAACCACTGTGGAGATCAGTGTGGCGATTCCTCAAAAAACTAGAACTAGAGATCCTGCATGACCCAGCTATTCCCCTTTTTAGTGTCTCCCAGAAAGAATTAAAAACATCACACCACAGTGATATATGCATACCTATGTTTATAGCAACACAATTTGCAATAGCTAAATCTTGGAAGAGCCCAAAGATCCATCAACTCAAGAATGAATAAAAAAGATTTGTGTTATTATACAATGGAGTACTACTCAGCCATAAAGAAGGATGAACTTGAGACAATTCTAGGTAAATGGTTGCAACTTGAGACAATACTCAAAAGGGAAATAAATTAGTCATACATGTGTAAATACTGCATTGTCTTTCTGGTGTGAAAAACCAAAAGTGTAAATAAGGACTGAAGTGTATAATAAATATTGTGAAATAAGAAGAAATTGTTCAAATGGGAAAGGGAACTAAAGAGGAGGAAAGGAAGGACAGGAAAAGTAAAAATGAGAAAAGAAGGAGAAATGGAAACAAAGCTTTTGTAAATGAGGGGAAGAAGGATTGAGGGAAGGGAGGGGACTGAGAAAAAAGAGGACTAGACATATGTGCAGGCATGAAAAATGTGATCGTTACATATCACTAAATTGTACAAATAAACTAAGTATTTTTAAAGGCTCTTGTATAACGCAGGAAGTGGGGAACCCTGGACTCCAGGGCAACCAGGACCCCGAGTGCTCGCTGAACGCCCCCCTTCATTTCTCTTGTGTGTGTCCTGCATTCACTCTTGGAGGCAAGAAGCTCTTGAATTCCACTTCAGAGAAGCCAATCAGGGCAGGTAAATTCCCTAGGGTCCCACAAGTGGTCAGTTGTCCCCCGTGACTAACACTCTCACTCTAGCTCAGTCTCCCCTGGATCCCACAGGTGTCTCAGCTGGCTCTGAGGTTAAGCAAAAGATCCCACAGTCTGGCTGAAGGTGGGGCTTGGGGATCTGGGCTGCCTGCTTGCATTCCCTGTGAGGAGGAGAAGGGGAGCGGGTATGTATTCATCCCAGTTGGCCTCAGTTCTTGGGCCAGGAAGGACAGAGCCAGAAACACATGGCCCTGCCCCACAGGATGCCCTGACCCAGCCACTTGAGCAAAAACTCTGGGGGACAGAGCCAGGGGCTTCCACCACAGAGGCTCCCCAGCCTCACCCAGGCACCAAAGCTAGTCTTCCTCAGGCCGAGGACTTCTGGCCCAGCCATCTCCAGACCCCTTCTTGGAAAATAATCCAGTTCCTCCAAGAAGCAGACACCAGTTTCTCCACCCCTGCCCCAGTGCCCCACTGCTGAGAGAGATCTCAGCAGCAGGGTTAGAAAACAAACTCCAAGGCATTTCATTCAGCAACCCAAATTCTCCTCTAGTTTGTATACCCAAAGGCTGAAAATGCCAGAATTTATTTATAGGCAGCCTGTGGAGGCTGGGATACGTCAGAGTACTAGCCAGTTTGGGAAGCTCTCTTGTCCCAGATCACACACCAGACTCCTAACTGGATGTTTATTTGACCCGAGTTCATCCAGACAAGGCCTGTAGATAGCTGGGCTGAGGGGCTGACCTATTCTGAGGTTTGACCTTAGGGACCTGGAGCTAATGGCAGAGGCTGGGGCAGTGTCAGGTTAGAAGGCCCCTGCCCAGCCCTTTACTCTCCTGGCCTGGCTTGGGTACAGAAGACAGAGATCCCATCCCAGCTGGCTGGCTGCAGGTGAGGGCCACCAGCCATGGGGCCTCTGGGTCCTGGGTCTCCAGTGTGGACACCAGTGGAGGTAGAGGTATGAGATGTGGCCATGGGACTTAGAGGAGGAAATAAGGAACAGACAGGGAGAGATTAGAGACAGCCAGCCAGAGAGGAGATATGGGGTGAGCAGGAAAACTCTCTGCAAGAGGGTGTGAGCCCAGTCTGGGGCTGCTGCCTGCCCCATTTTTTCTTTCTCTCCT
Source organism: Hydrochoerus hydrochaeris (assembly GCA_004027455.1). Lineage (NCBI taxonomy): Eukaryota > Metazoa > Chordata > Mammalia > Rodentia > Hydrochaeridae > Hydrochoerus > Hydrochoerus hydrochaeris. The sequence goes on along the minus strand of PVLA01012986.1, from coordinate 3,964 downwards.
GTCCATAGCAAGGGTCATTCTGTGGGCAAAAGAGAGAAGGTAGAGGATGGTGGCCCTTCCTGGCTGGGAGATCTTGGCAACATGCTGTGGGCAGGTGCTCTACCTGTCCTGGCTCTTACTCCCATCAGGTGGGGTGCAGGTGCCCCCAACCTCTGCCTCCGAAGAAGGCACTAAGTGATACTGGCTCGGGGTCCTGGTATCCACCATGTACCCTGGAGGCCCTGTGGCTGACCACTGGGCTGTCCAGCCTGGCACTCTGCCCTGGCGCAGCATTCCTGGGGCAGCGCTGTTTACCCAGCTGAGGGGGTGATCTGGGCTCAGAGCTGATGTACAGCCCACCCCTGCAGCCTTCTGTGGGTTGGAGAAGTGCCTGAGGAGAGGGAAGGCTTGGCCAGCAGCTGTCCACCCCTGCTCCTTGCTTCCCTTTGCTCCCCCTGGCAGCCCAGTCACTTCTGTATCTTCCCTTATTATCAAACCACCGCTCGTCTACCTGGAGGGTCTACAATCAGGAAGGGAGGGATTTGGGCCCCTTATTCATGTGCCCTGCATTCAGAACAAGCTTTCGTTTCTTCCCCATTGAAATAGGCCTGCAGCTGCTCTACCAGCAACACTCCCCAGGCTCTTCTTGGGTTTTAGTCTAGGAAGGTTCCCTCCTGCGTCCTGGCTTCCCTGTGCCATAGCGCAGTTGCATATTATGATTAAGACTCACTTTGGAGTTCATGTGAAAGAAGTGTGGGGTCCAAAAGTCCTAGAAATCTAGTTGGGATTTTTATCCTGAGTCATATTGACAGATCATTCATTTCCGAAATGATGAGTGCAACTAATAAAGACCAGCATCTTGCAGAGCTTACCTAGAGTTAACTTAGGATACCCGGCATAAACTGGCATCCGACAGTGATAGCCAGCACCTGGCTGTGTCAACTGTTGGCATCCAGCATTGCCTGGTGACATATTTATGAAATCCTGAACCCAGGGCCAGGGAAAGAGGTGGGCAGGAGACAGAGGCAGCTGGTCCTGATGGGAGCCAAAGAGGGAGGGAAAGGAGACAGAGTAGGTGCGTGGTACCTACAGGGCAGTGGAGGCAGACAGTTCCCAGAGGCTGGTGTTGGTCACCAACGTTAAATTTGCTAATAGTCAGGGAAGGTGAAGCCTAAGTTGGGGCTTTTGGATTTGAGAACTGGAGTGGCCTTAGGACAAGGCGTAAATGGCAGTGGAGAAGAAGAGGCAGAGCCTGTGGACGTGTCTGAGCTGGGAAGAGGCTACTGTTCTCACCCCCACCACCACCCATCTCTCCCTTCTCTGCTTCTCTTCCTTCTTTTCTACTAGAGAGACCCTTGGGTGTGATAGGACAGTGAAGGATCTGCAGAGAGAAGTCCTGGAGACTGGGAAGGGACACTGAGGGAGATTGAGGGCCACAAGGGACAGATCTACACCCGCAGAGTGAGAAATGGCCTGTAAACAGGGTCAGTCTTCTTCCCTAGGAGCCAAAGAAGGTGTGGGGATTGATGGGTACATGGTGGACCCCGCAGCCTCCAAGTCTCATTCAAGCAGTTCCCTGTCTGCAAAGGGTACGGGCAGGGACAAGCGAAGATAGAGCTGCAGGAGGAGCCAGCACTTGTACGTCTCAGGGGACCTGGGGACAGTGGTCTGAGGAGAGGAATACAGATTCCAGTGCAGCCTGGAGCTGTTCATCTGGGAGGCCAATTGCGCTCTCCAAAAAAAGGGGCATGTGGGAAGGGGGAGCAGAGGGCATGTGGTTGAAGGGTGGTGGAAAGTGTGAGGGAGGTGCAGAGGGCAGCAGCTGGGAAGGAGCAGGGACAGGGGTCAGCCTTTGCCTGCAAAGGCTGTGTGAACAAAGGCAAGACTGATCTGACACAGCCTCTCCACCCTGGGCACAGATAAATGCAGCAAGTACATGAGCCAGTCCTCAGGGAGTGTGGACGGGGCTCCCAGGACTTCCAGTTACACTCTCCCTACATCATCTTTCTGTAGTTCCGATTCCACTGCACAGCACCATGTGGTATCTATCATACCAATGTGGGTGCCTGTGCAGGATGCCAATAACTATGCATACACTGGGGAACAAACTCCACCAAATGAACATGAGGTTTAAACAACCCAGAAACCAAAGGGGCAGAATTGTCCTCCCTCCTCTCACAGGAAACATGCTCATCTCCTGTCCGCTACAGGCCTACCAGGGCTGTCTGTTACTCAACACATTTAGTCCTCATCCTCCACTCTGTGGTCCCTGGGCCATGTCTTCTCTTAGCTGCTCATATTTAGGGGCCACGGCCAGCTGCACCCTGGACTCCACAGCTATCCCTCTGCTCACACTGCTGCAGGGCCAAGCTTGCCTCCTTTGACTCTACCTCATTGGGGCGCACAGAAGGTGCTCACTGCTGGTTGAAGGACAGGGGCAATGATGGGGTCCTGCTGTAGCCCTGGCCTTGGCCCATACTGCTGTGCTTGTGACTCCTGTTCTCTGCTACTCTGCATCTGATTCATGGGCATAGATGATTCACTCCCTGCAGGATCAGCCCCTTTCCCCTTCTCCAGCCCCATATTGCTCAGGCCTCCCTGTCCCCAGGCAGGTGATTGCATTCTGTCCTTGAAGTTCCAGCACTCATGTGTCTCAGCAGGAACATGCCTGCAGACACCTGTTTCACTTGTCCTCTGGGGTCAGAGGCTACCTCCTCTGTGACATCCTCACAAATGATCTGAGCTCAGACAGCCAGGCCTGGCCACACCCTGTCCTCCCCTCCTTCCCTTTAAGTCACCATCTGACACAGTAGACATCTCTTCATGGTCTCCTCCAGAAGGGACAAACTGTTCTCTCCCTGCTGTCTGCTCACCCAGGCCAGACCTGGTCTGTGTTCACCCTGAGTGCATTGCTGTGAGGAGCCAGCTTCCCTGTTCCCCTGCTGCCCGCTCTTGTCTTTTCCCATCGGATCCACCCGCGCCCCTCTTGGGCCACATACCCCAATTTCTGCACCTTAAAGCTCAGCCCTCTGTGCCCAGCAAGACCTCTGTGCTGCACACTACACCTGCTGACGGTGACAGCCCTGAAGCTGCCCACCCTTCACAGCCCCCGCCATACCTTCTCCATCCTCTGCGTGCTGTTCCTCAGTGCGTTCTCCATCTTCTCCATCTGATGGTCAAACAACAGCTTCATGTGTATCATGAGTGGCTGGTTGTTCTGGTTGTTGTAGGAGGCCCCCAAGGCGGTAGAGTTGGGTTTGCAGGATGGAGGCTCAGGCAACGAGAAGGTGTAGCTGCACAGGCCGTTCCTGACTTGATAGTGCATCCTACTCCTCATTGACTGCTGTCCCTTCCTTTGGGCTGCAGTCATGGTGGCTATCAGGAAGAGGAGGCTGCCCAACAGCATGGCTGGTCCAGAGAACATTCAGAGATGTGTGATGGGTTGAAGAGTCCACTCAGAGCACCCACGGGCTGTCTTTCCCGCTAGCCAGCCTTGTGCCAGGGACACCAGCGTGGCCTGTGTCCCTGAAGGTGCAGGTCCCCAGAGGTCCTACAGCTGCAGACTTCTATATGGCCAGCACTGTCTGTGGCTGTTTATACAGCAAGGTCCACTGCTCTAGGCCTTCCTGGCCCCCAGGCTACCCTTCACCTCTGCTCTGGTCCCTTCTTTCCTCTTCCTCAGAGTAGATACACTACACACACCTGTGTGACCAGCTCCATTGGTGGCTATTTATACTGCAAGTCACACAGCTGCAGGGCTACCTAATCTCTGCTCTCACCCCCAAGCCACCCCTCACCTATGCACTCTAGTGACCCCAAGCAGTCACAAGGTTTCTCTGCTCACCTTGCCCCCAAGGCCTGAGACTGTCCTATGGGGACCTGGACTCTCCCAGAGGAGTGGAAGGAAAACATGCAGAGACAGGCACATAGCACAATCCAAAGTCCTTAGCTCTGAATCCCAGGCATCTATGATCCTTTCCTGACC
>PVLA01012985.1:0-40108 GCA_004027455.1 Hydrochoerus hydrochaeris | reverse complement strand
GTTTTCCATGCCATATGCACATCAACACTCCCTTGTCCTGAGCAGCTGCTGCATTTCAATGAAGTTCACCTTTTAACAGACTGTCTGCTCTGAGTTCTGCCTTCATCAGCCAGGGTCTGCTGCATTCTGCTCTACTTTATGATTTTTTAGATTCTTTGTTTTCATTGCATCTCAATGTTTTAAAATATTTCTAAAAATTTAGCCACCATTTTTTCTTGTTTCTAATCAGGAGGATCATTCACAGTATCAGTATTTTCTTATAGTATTAAAAATGCAAGACTTGGCTAAGGTGTTTGAGTATAAAAGCATTATTAGTGTTTTGGAATGATAACCAATGGTGACTGACAACTTATAAGAAGGGAGTGAAAAGAAGGGTAGGAAATTTACTTAGGATAGGGTTGTTATTGTCTAGATCATGCCACTGACATAGGGTAGAAGGAAAATTAAAGTAACATGGTTGGTATAAAGGGGAAATGGAGAAGGATGGATCAGCTTGTTTCTTCAGAGGAGATCCAGTTTTTGCCTTGGGCACCATCTCTTGGGTTCCAGCACTGACTTCAGCTTCTGACATGGATCCTTCCCTCCTGATGCAGACTCATGCTGGACAGTGCAGTGAGCTCCAGACCTTGGACTGAATCCTTTATGCTTCTGGGTGCACATGTCCTCTGCATGCTTCCTCATCTGGTGGCCACTGTAAAGCCAGTCTGATAAATACACATCTGCACATCTTGTGCTATATCTATTATATCTAGAAACACTGGCTATTCCAGGGCTCAGTGGTGTCAGACTGCTTCTCTGGTGCTTTTCTTCATAACTATGGGTGGCAGCTACAGTTCTAGACACCAGGCAAGGGTTTAAGGTAAAGAGAATGGTGCTTGCTTCCTGTGGCTTTAGATCAGCTAAACAAAAGCTTTCTCAGAGCCTCCCTTGCCCTTGCCCTTGCCCTGTGGCTGAAATAGACATCTGCATGCCACCATGGCAAAAGGAAATGCTGAGAGGACTTAACTTTGCCTACTGCTACAGCAAAAGGATAAAAGGAGAAAAAGAAGTTGAATGTCAGTGCAAACAGTGTCTGAGTCAGGTCCTGAGCTCTTCCTGCAGAGAAGGATTAGAGACAAGCTAGGCAAAAAGGGCAGCAAAGTCTTCACCAATCTAACTGGAAGGGCAGCAGGCTTTGTGGAGCTTGGACTTGCAGCCCAGGCCAGGTGGGCTGGATTCCTAGCTGCTCCCAAGGGAATGACTGATTTTTTTACCTATGCAATAGGGTCACACAGCAGTCATCTCTGGACCTGCCTCCTTCCACTGATAACATGAATTCCAGTGCTGACAACTGGGTACACATGACAGGGGCCAGGGAGGGGAGCCTACCCTCACAAAATCAAGCCTCCCCAGGGCTTGCAGGGAAACAAGTGTCATTCACAAAATGCCCAGAGTCTTTGAGTAAAGACAATTGGTGACTCTTTGGCACAAAGAAGGAAGGTGAGAATGCCCAGGCTGACACACCTGATGCCTCCCTGCCTTGTGCCACCTGCAGATAGAAATGAGAAACAGCTATTCCTTCTCACAGGGGGACAGGGCAAGGAGGAAGGAGGAAACAGGAAGAGAGAGAGAGAAAGAGAAAGAGAGAGAACACGTGCAGTGCTGGGGACTGAACCCAGAAACTTCACATTGAGCAGTCCTCCACCTTTTTAAAATTTTTATTGTGATCAGTGGTCTTGCTAAGCTCCCCAGGTATAAATGGAACTTGCAGTCCTACTGCCTCAGTCTCTGAGAGGGTTAGTTAGAATTACAGACTTGAGCTGGGGGTGGGGCAGGATTCTTGGCCCCATCACACTCTGCTGCCTGCTACAGTGTTCCAAGACCCTCCAGTTAGATGTTCTTACAGTTGATTGCAGACTCCAGAGAACCAGGCTTTGAGGGAGGGACTAGGTTGGACCCAGCTAACACCCTGAGAACAGATGATTCCTCAATGAGCCGGCAGAGCCTCCTAGAAAGGGGCCTCATTGAGCACCACATATTGAAGAGTTGGTGTCCTCAGACCACAAGTACTCAGCATTACAGTGCAGATCTTCCTGGGCCTTCTGCGTTCAAAGTGCCAGCAAGACCCCTATCCCTCTGATACAGCCTCAGCTGTGGCCCAGGAGGCCCTAGGTGCAGGCCACTAAGAATGTAGGAGATACCCACAAAAGGAGCTGGGAGGCCCACATACATCCATCTCTTCTCTTCCTACTACTCCTCTTCCTCTGCTTACCCCACTCCCGGGCATCAAACCACTGATCAGAGACAGTGTGATAAGAGGGGCTGAACTTCAGGCTGAGGTTTGTGGAGCTCCAGGGGTGGTGGCCATGGCCAGTTCATATGCAGCCACCTGGGTACACAGCCCAAGAAGACCAGCCACACTCACTGGCTTTTGAGTGGTGGCACATGTGGAGCACAAAGACAGATGACAGTGGAGAGAGAGATGAAGAAACAGTGAAGAATGGCACTCACCAGTGAGTGGTGTTACCTGTGAGTGGACAGGCTTGTCCTGGTGAGGAGCAGCAGAAAGACAATGAGGGACAGCAGCCCTGATGAGCACAGTGTGATCCTGCTGCAGCTGGAGAGCAGGCGGAAGATGAGCTTAGTGAGGCAGGAGATGAGCAGCCACTGGATGGTGAGGTTGATGACACTGACGATGAAGTAGCAGGTGAGGTCGGGGTAGAGCTCACACAGCAGTAGACCCTTTTGATGTTGTCCAGTGGGTGGTGCTGATGGTGGCCACTGGACACCCTCCCAGTAGTTCTTCAGGTCCACCAAGCCTTGTTGTAGGTCCAGGAGCACAACTTCATCTGCAGCTCTGTTGGCTGAAGCGGAAGAAGGTGACAGCTGGTAGATGGATGGTGGCATGCAGCACACAGTGCCTCTGGAGAAGAGGCAGCCTTGGTCATGTTAGTCACCCTCAAATCCCCATCTACACAGGGGAGAGGAGATGGCTGGGGTGGTATAAGCCCAGCAGGCCCAGAGACAGGAGGCAGTGACTGAAAACAGAGTGGGTTGTCACTGGCCAGTGTGCATTTACCCATGGGTGTGACTCTTTCATGGTACACAGCACATACCTGAATGTCTGTTCAAATATCATTACTTTCATTGCACAAGTAGGAATTTTGAAGAATAGTCAGCAAAAAACAATCACTATTAACATCTAAATATTGTATTCATTATACATGAGATGTGATTAAAAAATGTGTTTAAATATAAAAAATCATAGAAAAAGACACATTGCCATTAATCTCCCTCGAAATCCTCCCCCTCACTTTGAACACACTTATCCCATTGTCTTAAGTGGTGCTGTTGTAACTGCTTCTGTGTCCTGATTCCAAACATTTTCCCAAGCAACAAGCAGACCAGGGAAGCAAAGGCTGCCAGCAAGAAACTGACAAACCATCTCCTACTAAGAGAGCAGGCTCCCATAATAGATAGTCAGGATGAGAGGAGAAGTTGCAATCTGAGAAGTGACACCAGGGCAGGTATCACTGGGTTAGCATGATCATTCTCCCTCAGGTAGCCACCTCAGCCTCCTGCTTCAGACAGGTGCCGTAGTTCTAGCCAATTGAATGCTACAGTGGGTGAACCGGTCATGATATGCTGTACCTATCGGGGTATGGATTATTACTCCCAGCCATATGCTGGGACCAAGGGGACCCTCCCCAGTATCAATGTTCCAATATACTTATCAAGTCAGATGGATACTGGGTCACTTATCAGAAGGAAAGGGTGTGCTATCAGTTAAATGGGAGAATTAGACAAGGAGATGCATCCTTCATTATCAAGAATGTCAGCAGGGGTGACAGTGGCCACTACTGTTGAAGTTCTGAAGTTCTGAAATTCTTCAGTCCTAACAAAAAATCCATTTACCTCAGTGTTATGCCAGTCAGGAACACAAGAGTTCAACCTCATCCTGTGTCTCTACTTCTGCTCTGCCAATGCCAGTGCACATACAGAGCCACAAAGCACACAATGGTCAAGAATGATAGGATTTAAAATAATGAAAATATCCAGCTAGGGACTCCATTTGGGAATATTTTATGATTACCTCTTACTTTAATATTGCAACTCCAAATGGGACATTTCAGATGTTGCCTTCATTTAAAATGTGAATGTGCAGATTTTTATTGCCTTGTGAAGAAGTAGAAGCGTCTTTCCTTTTTCTTTTCTTTCTTTCTCTTTCTTTCTTCTTTCTTTCTTTCTTTCTTTCTTTCTTTCTTTCTTTCTTTCTTTCTTGTGAGTCCACTGTTGTCACTGCTGGTGTATATGTTTTATCACTGGGATTCTCTTTAGATGCCCTCTGCCTTCTGTGAGCTTCTAGTTGCTATGGTTAGGTTGCTCCACTTTGGTCATGCATATGAGGCAACTATAAGTGACAAGAAAACACACAAAGTTAGTTTGTCCCCTGCAATGTTGTTACCCTGAGAGGCCACTGACTGCTTCCAACAACACTGCCATCCTTTACTATGCCAGCCCTTGGGCCTGCACTCTATTTTCCCAAGTCTGTTCCCAGTTGGCAAGTCTGTCTCACTAGCACAGCACCAGGCACTGATATACAGTAGGTGCTCCATAAGTGCTGCTGTATAGGAGTGAAAGAAATAAAGGAATAAGCTAAGGAGGTGAAAAGGACACAGAGGCACTCCCTTACCCTATCTAGGGCACCCCTGGCTCCCCCCCAAGACTCCTGCTGCTTCCTGCTTGTTTTAGAGGACAATGTTTGAGAACAGGTCAACTCAGAAAGCACCCACAAGGAGGTGATGGTGCTGGAATCTGCCAGGTTCCAGCACAGCTTGTAGTCATTGTAGGCCTATGGCAGAGAGAGCCTCACTATTGTACCGTGATGGTGTGGCCCTGGAACCAACAGAAGCACCCCTGCTGTGTAAAGACCCTGACAGTGACTGACCAGGTGAAGAGCTCAGACAGACCCCACCTTGCAGCATCTTCTACAACCTTCCAAACACCCCCACAAGATGACATATATGTGAGCAAAGCCATCTTAGACTCTCCAGAAGAGACTCACCTCCCCCCCAGCCAGATGCCAAGAACCACAGCTGTCACCATGCTAAGCAGCCACAAAACCCTGAGACATGAGAAGATGGTCATTGCTTTAAACCACTAATCCTAGGGTCTTTGTCAGGCAGCACAGACATGGAATGCTCACTGTTCTCTGGAGCTTTTGCACACCTGGATGCCCCTTTCATATCCACTTGTATTCTCCCTTTCACCTCATCAGCTGCTAATTGAGCAGAATGGACCCTTTCATGGGGCTTCAGTGACATGAGCCACCCTGCAGACTGTCCTCACATAGCAAGAGTTGTGAAATGCCCACTTCCAGAAAGGGGCCCCTTGGCTCTTGTAGGTGACCTCAGTGGCACTGTCAGGTAGTGGACTCAGAGCCTGGCCACACAGGAGCACAGCCCTCAGGAGCTGTCTGCTTCCAGCTGGCTCTGGATGCCCTAAGTGGCCACTGATTGTGAACTGCAAATTCTACATCTGGCTTCTCTTTGGCTTCTGGGTAGGGGACATTGCTACAGGGGCTGTGGTCAGTGGGTTGCTGTCCCCTCCCTCAGGACAGCCTTCACCATCTGTAGCCATACTTGGTGATTATCATCTGGTTCTTCTCATCCTGAGTGATGGTGAGGAAAGAACAGTTAGAGTGATAGAGCAGCAGGAAGACAGGGATGGTAAGGGAGGCCATCTCTCCTGACACTGCCCCCACAGCACCCCCACCACCGACTCCACAACTACCAAGTAGCAACCTTGGAGCTTCTGATCTGGAAGAGAGGAGGCAGGAACACAGGAGGAGGACTGAGGGTCCCTGCTGTGATTCAGGTGGGCTGGAGGGGTGGGGCCAGGAGGACCCTGGGGAAGGAGCTGGTGGGCAGGGCTCATCTCTGAAGAGTGCAGCATGGTAGGACAAGTGTGCTACCGTAACCAGCTGGGTTATGGGGAGTCCAAAGGATGTGATCACCAGGTTCAAGGTGTTGGGTACTGGCTGTGCCCAGCAATTGTGCCCCTCAAAAAATAGGTGTTAAAAAGGGGTGACCTATGGCCTAGGTGTGGACACCACATTATGTCAGGAGTGTACGATAGGGAGAAAAGAGGAGGGGTTTCTATGAGGCCAAGGAAGTGGCCATGTGACTTTCTACCCACCACCCATCAGAGCAAACATACCCAAGTTGCTGGACCACCACTTGCTCATATGACAAACAGGGATGCCAATCCAGCCCTGCCCCAATCCTTGGAGGATGTGATATAATACAGCTATCAGAGCACAGCATGACTGGGAATGGTCAAGGATAGCAGTGCAGGAAAAGAGGGGCCCTGGCTTCCCCTGCACATCAGAAGCAGGGCAGGCCAAGTCTTGCTGTAGACTAATTCCCAAGGTTTGTTGCAGGACCTCAGCACTGGCACAGCACAGGTGCCAGACACAGGGAGCCTGATATGCTCATGGCTCTGGCCTCAGTGCCTCATCTTTGTGATGGGGATAACCACACTCTAAAGGGCAGTCAACAGAATACAGATATGACCCATAATAGCACAAAGAACCCACACACCCAATACCTCAATGGACAGATGAACATATGCAGCTGTCTATACAGTGGAACATGCAGCTATTCACACAATGGGACATGCTTCAGCCACCAGAGGAATGCAGGACCAACATCTGTTGCTACACAGATGCACACCAAAGATGCTATTGTAGAAGAGGCCAGTCACAAAAAAGCCCCTCATTGTACGAGTCTGTTTTTGTAGGGTGTTGAAAAATGAATAGGGACAGAAGCAAATTAGGAGCAGGGTAAGAGAAAAATGGGCAATGACTGCTTCATAATGGCTGGGTCACCTTTTGGGGTAAAGAGAAAGCTCTGGAACTACATAGCATGAAAAGCATGGAGTATATTGTCAGTGTGCAGAAAACCCTCTGTGTTGACTACTTTTCTCATTGCTGAGACAAAACACTTGAAATCCAAAATTAAGGAAGGAAAGGTTTAGCTCACAATCTGGAGGTTGCAGTCTATAATCAGCTCATTCCAAGGCCAGATGCCATGCTGAGTGGCAACAGAAACAGCAAGAGCAAAAAGGGGCGAGCAAGCCTAATTTCCTCCCTTATATTATAAACAGACTATCCACCTATACCATCTTCCTGTCCTTGTCTTGCACAGGCTTAAGGTGTTTATAAAGTGGGGATGCTGGCCCCCTGCTGAGTCACTCAGTTAAGCTTTTAACTTCTCAAATAGAGACAATGTATAAACCATTACACTTTACCTGCATTGTGCTGAGCCCACTTCCTCCCTGCTGTCCACAGAGCCCTCTTCCTCCATGTTATCTACACAGCCTTCTTACTCACTGCCCCATGTAGATCTCTCCCTTTCCCTGCTGCATAGACAGCCCTCCCTCTCCCTGGTGTATGCAGAACTTATTTCCTCCTGACACTGAGCAGATTCTGCTGCTTCCCTTTCCTGTGCAGATCCTTCTCTTACTGAATGCTAAAGGCTTTAATCAATACTAAAGTTCTAAGACAAAAGAGTTCTCCAGTTGGGCTAGGTCTGTCTCAAGGCTGACAGGATTTGTTGGTTAGGCCAGGGTTCACATGTAAGACTGTTCCAGTCTTGTTTGGTATTTTTTTTTTTAAATAATGACTTCATTTTTGAAGAAAGATTGCTTATAAAAGGGATCCAGGATAACACCTGGAACCTGGGAGTATTGTGGGCCCATATAAAGGCCACAAGCATGAGTTCTAGAATGGAAAGGACAATAGAAACCAGGTGGCTCGTAGACATGTCTGCAGGTGTGGCTGCAAACTGTCAGCAGGAGTGGGCAGTAATTAGAGCCCCCTTAGATCTTTGGTTATTATTTTGATTTTGCTGGGTGTTCAGGACCAAGTTAAAGTGTGAGACACACACACACACAGGCAGATTAAAATTTGGCTAATGTAACACCAGCATTAGTCAAAACCTTCTGCCAAATACTCAGATTAGTTAAGGCTCCAGGATTGTGTAGAGTCTCTTATCTCCTCTCTCAGTGTCAGAATTCAGGGTAGTCACTGTCTTGCTGGATCAGGTGGCTTTTTGTAGAGGCTGAGGTGATAATTTTTTTGCTGACCCTCCTATTTTAGAATAATGTGTAGTGATTGATTATTGTCCTATGGGAGCAAGAAGTTGTGTGACTCACCAGAGTTGTAGGATCTTCTAGAAAAGGTCCCCACTTGTTCTGCATCCTTGGTGATGCTGGAGGATCACATGTAACATATTTGGTTTCTTCTCAGCTCTTAGTTTTATTCTGGCCTCCAAACTACATTTGATGAACACCTAGGAGGATTAATGCTACCAGCACTGTAATGGGTGTGATAGGTTTAATTTTATGATCTTATTCAGATATCAAACTCTTTGAAACAGAAATCAATTATAAAGTTGTACAGAGGAAACAGAAGAGTGATGGCATCATGAGATTTTGGCACAATGACAATAATGACATATTAAAGCTGAATTTTGTCAGTCACAGACCCCACCCTGCGCACGGTGCTCTCCCTCCCTGCACAGCCCTCTCCTTTCCTGAATGTGTACACCCATTACTCACAGGTGTAAAGAGCCCTCTCCTCCCCTGTGGTATGCACAGCCCCATCCCTCCCTGAAATGTGTAGAGCCCTATTCCTTCCTCTGTTGCACAGATGTCTCTTCTCCCTTGCCATTTGTTCGCCCCTCATCCTCCTTGCTGTGTTAAGGTCTTTCCTCCTTGCTGTTTACAGAACTTTCTTCCTCCTTACTTCCTCCTTGCAGAGCACTCTTCCTCTCCACAGTGTGCAAAGTTCTCTTGTCCTGCTTATGACCACAGCCCTCTACATCCCTGCTGTGTAGAGAGCCATCTTCCTGCCTGCCATGTGTGGAGGCCTCTTCCTCATTGCTGTATGCAGAGCCTACATTTTCTCTCCCCTATACACAGTCTTCTTTCTCCCTGCTGTATTCAGAACCCTACTATTCACTTCCCTGTGCACAGACCTCTCTCTCTGGCCTGTCCAGAGCCATCCTTCTCTGTGCCATGTGTAAAGACCTCTCCACCCCTTCCTGTGGAACTTTTCAATTCCTTGTTCTGTGCAGAGCCCACAAACTCCCTGGCCTGTGCTGAGGTCTTTTCCTCTCTGCATTTTGCATACCCTTCTGTATATAGAACCCTCTTCCTCTTTGCCACGTAATGAATCAATCACAAACTCTAGAAGCACACCCTGATGACTACATGAGGCTTTAGGGGGACATCTAGATGCAAACTATAACAAGAGTCTTCTTCCTCCCATGCTGTACAGAGGGGTCTACACAGGCAGGGTTTACCTTGTTCAGAGTTCTATTTCTTACTGTTTTCTACAGAGCCCCTTTCCTCCCTGTTGTGTACAGTGCCTTGTTCCTCCACAGTCCTTTTCTTCCCTCCACTCTGCAGAGCCCTTTTCCTTTTCACCATGGGCAGAGCCCTATTCCCTCTAATTTGTGGAGAACCCTATTCATTGCTGCTCTGTGCACATATCTCTCCCTGCCTGCTGTGTACTCCCTGCTGTGAAGGGACTGTCTCATTCCCTTCAGTGTGCAGGCCACCGTACCTCCCTGCACTTTCTTCTCTCTGCCCTGTACTTACACCTCTTTCTCCCTCGCTGTGCAGAGCTGTATTCCTCACTGTTGTGTACAGAGCCCTTTCCCTCCTTGCCATTTGTGGATCCCTCTTCATCCCTTCTTTGCAGAGGCCTCTCTCTGCTTGCTGCTTGCTGAGATGCCTTCCTCCCTGACCTGTGCAAGCCCTCTTTCTCCCTGCTCTGTTCCTAGCCCTCTCCCTACCTGCTCTGTGGATTAACTCTCCCTACCATTGCAGACCCCTCTTCTCTCCTGTGTACAGAGCACTCTTCCTTTCCATTGTGTACAGTGCTCTCACCCTCCCTATCCTGTGCAGAGCCCTGTTCCCCCTGCTGTGTAGAGATCCATCTCTTTCCCTGCCCTTTCAAAGACCTCTTGCTGCCTGACCAGTGCAGAGCCCTCTTCCTCCCTGCCTTGTGCAAGTCCTCTTCCCTCATGAGGTGAACAGAGCCCTCTCCTTCCTTGCCATGTGAAAAGCCTTCTCCCTTGCTTCCCTGGGCAGTGCCCTCTACATTCCTGCCCTCTGCAGAGACCACTTTCTCCCTGGCCTGTACAGAGCACTCTTCCTCCACAAAGTGTACACAGCCCTAACCCTCTCTGTCTTGGCAGAGCTGGCTCCTTCTCTTCTGTGCACAGAGACCACTTTCTCAATGCCTTGTGCAGAAGCCACTTCCTCTCTACTATGTGCAGGGGTCTTTATCTTTCTGTCCTGTGAGGAGCCCTCCCCCTTTACTGCCCTTTGAGGGATACTCTTCCTCTCTTCTATATACAGAGCATTCTTACTCCATGCTGCATACAGAACCTTATTTCTTATGCCCCTGTGCAGTCATCTTCCTCCCTGTCATTTATAGCACCCTCTTCATGCTGCCATATCCAGACTCCTCTTCCTCCTGCTGTGCACACAGCCATCTCCTTCTTTAAATTGTACAGAGCCATTTTTCCCTGCTGTGTAGGTTGACTTCTTACTCCCTGCTGTATGCAGACTCCTTTGTTTCTTCAATGTCCAGTACCCTCTACATTCAATGTCCAGTACTCTCTACATTCTTGGCCTTTACAGAGTCCTCTTCCATGTAGCCCAGTTCAGAAAACTCTGCCTTACTGCCCTGTACAGAGCCCTCTGTGTCCCTGCTAGCTACACCAATGTCTCCTTCCCTGCTGCTTGTAGGGAACCCACTCCTCTCTTCAATGTGCATTGTAGTATATATCCCTCCTTTAGTCAATCATCTCTATGTAATATATAAAAACTTTTACTTAACTCATTTAGCTTTAGTGGGATGTTCATCTCATAAGCTTTTGTTGAAGGCAGAGGTCTGAATCTGAAATAAAATTCTGTCATCATTAACAATCCCTGTTTTATATTTGTGAAGACCTGCACATCTGGAAGCATGAATATATGCATATACTGTGAGGTTAACAACATTTGTCATAACCATATGAAAACCTTTGTATGGGCATTTTAAAATCTAAAACCTTATTGCATTATTTCTTTTGAGGATGACCATTGTGAACATATTATAATATTTTTTTATCTGGCAAGTACAAGGTCATAAGTTTGATCCCTGGTACCAAATTTTTTATATCTTTAGTTGGGGTTTCTTCCAAAAGGCTATGGAGATCATTGGGGTCCCTGATCAATGAACAAAAACTGGTTAAAAATATTACTAGGCAGCTGCTTTCTTATTCATCAATTTAAGTCCTAGAGTAGCTTAAAACTTCTATATTTATTGAGAAAGCTCTTTCAGAGTGGTATGTTTTAATCACATACATACAAAAAAAAGGAAATAAAAATATACATGTTAACATGTTTCTAAACTTTCTTTGAACTGTAATTCACCTGAAAGAATTTTCACCTTGGTCACCAAAAACTGGTTTTCCCCACACATTTTTTTTTTTTTTTGTTTTCCTCTGTGCCATAAGGATGTTGAGGATACAATCTCTCCTCACATGGTGCCACATTAGAGTACTCAGATACCTTCCAGACCTAACCAGCTACTTTCTCCCTGATGTAATCTGAAGCCTCAATAGAAAGTTTTCAAACAACTCTTAGGATTCCTGTTTCTTCCCTAAGTGGTCTGTAAATGATTTGCTGACTGAAATACGGGAGGAGGAGCTGCAGTTGCCCATGGAACTACAAAAGAGAAGTAATGACCAAATCCCTATCTCTCCATGACTGTCTCTAGTAGATAACAACTGAGACACATAACCATCTTGATAATGTTCAAGGAAGGGTTAGGTTTAGAGGGAAGCGGCTGGGGGCACAGTGTGTGGTTAGCAAGCTTCGGGCACTGGACCTAAATCACAGGAGGAGAAAAAACATGGAGGGGAAAGTGTTAAGTCCTACAGAGCACTAAAGACAAAGGACAATATTCTGGGGAGTCCAGGAGACAAAAGAGAGATTCTACTTCATCTCTGTCTTCAATTTAGTGGTTAGTGTAGAAGAAGTCACACCACCAGACAGCTTCAAATAAAGAGGTTACCACTGAACTTGCCAAAATTCTACCTTAGTAGTTTGTTTTAATCATTTTATGCCCAGTATTCCATTTTTGGTGCAGCACATAACATAATTTAAAAATTTCTCTTTAAAGGGCCAGGGATATAGCTCAGCAGCAGAGCCTGCCTGTCAGGCACAAGGTAGTGAGTTTGATCCATGGTACCAAAAGAAAAATTTCTCTTCAAATTCTTGTTACTTGAATTTTTTCAAGGAACATAAATCAATTTCATGCAAAAATTTAAGCAATTGCAACCTTCAGCATTAATGGCCAAACCATTGAGTATTTTCATGACAGGATCTAAAGAACAATCCTAGGTGCCTTGGTTCATCACAAATTATCTGCTGTGTGAAACAAAAGATCCAGCTAAACCAATGGCCCATAATGAATTGCTCCTCTGGATTACACAGTGAAGGGGCTGGTCACAGCCTGGCATCTCATGTTGGAAGCCTGTGTAAGGGAGTGTGTGTGTGTGTGTGTGTTGGTGTGTTGGAATGAAAAGGAAGAAAATCCAGAGCCAGCTAATGCCTTGGAAGAGGAGAACAGGCCTCAGTGATAGGAAACACAAGAAACACAAGTTTCAGTGGAGAAGTAGATCTGGAGGAGAAGGTGGAGCACCTACAGATGATGGCGAGTCACCAACACAGAGCCACTGAGTCCTCAGGTTTAAAAAAGGCTGCACTGATAGCATGTGCCTTAGAGAATCAATGTTTAAATGACTTTAAACCGGGTAAGCTTCTGAGAACAGTACTGACAGCCAGTCACGATTAACTGTCTTAGTCACCATAGCCAATATTAGCATCACTGTCACATCTGAGCCCGCCAAGACACTTACACTGTACCATTCTAGGGAGTGCTCATTCTCAACAACCTAGAAAAAGGTGTTTTGTTTTGTTTTGTTTTGCTTTGTTTCTTTTTTTAGTTTCTGATGCTAGGGATTGAACCCAGTGCCTTGTCTATGGTAAGCATGCTTTTTACCACTGAACTAGTTTGTAATGTTTTTATGCCTAGAGAAACCAGTGAGAATATTGCATCACTACCCAGTGGGGATTCTACCATCAACCTTTGAATTAATTAATATCATAAAGGAAGTACAAGCTCTTTAGACAGGTGGGCAAATATTATGGGCTAACCTGAAACTTCACAGCTGCACAAGTGTGAAAGAACTTCACCCACTCAAAGCACTGGGCAGGGAGCACAGGGCCCACTGAGCACATCTGATGAAGGCCAGGGATTCTTGTTAGTGCTCTGATGCTAATCTTAATACAAGCTGTACTGAGGGACTTCCAGACCTGAGATCTGTCCCTCCCAATGCAGCCAAGAAATCTACAGTGATGAGTCAGGCCCAACAATCATCCTGCTGTTCCCTCTGCCTCTGCATTGGCTTTTCTGCTATTGGCTTCATAAGAAATTAATGCTCTGTCTGAGGTCCTATTTACATGAAAATTCTACTGACAACCTAGAGCTAAAAGCACCCAGCTCCCCATTTTACAGATGAAGTTATGGGATTTTGGGACAATGAGACCCCAGAAAAGCCAGTGTGAGGGAGAGGGCACAGCAGGGTGATTGTAGAGCCTGAATCATCTCTGACATCTCTAGGTTGCTTTGGTAAGGTCAAATATCAGGTCTGATGTCCTTGAAATCCACTTTATCATGAGATCGTGATTATGGTTCTTTCCACTAAATGCCCAGCAACATACACCCACAGATAAATGCAATCAAAACTTTTGCCAGAATTGACTTTTACCCAGATTTTCCCCCACTTGAAACCTGATTTATTAATTTAAATTCCTGTACTCACCATTCTTTCTCTCTGTTCTGATTCTTTTTTTTTTTTTTTTTTTGTACTGGGGATCGAATTCATGACCTGACACTTAACTGGCAGCTTGCCAAGTTGTGGCCTAAGGAATCAAAGCAACAAATCACAGGGTGAGTATCTGCAGCCAGCCACTTGTCCACAGTTCCCATGACATGGCTGCACATTTGTCACGTGCGGATGCTGAACATCGACATGGCCTTGCCCCACTGCTTCTGCAAGCCTGTACTCACACTCATACTGCCAGCTCTGCCAGCTCCACTCGCCCAGAAGCAAGCCAGGCCTCTGCTCTGAAACTAGAAAGGTGGAACAGCAAAGGTCCTGGCAAACACCAAGGCTCTCTACTCCCCAACTATGACTTGGATAGTTCCACTGCCACCAAGACATTTCTGATAGCACTGTCTTAAAGACCAAGCTGCCCCCTTGCCCTTTGGACACCCAGTAGAGAGGAGGGGCATCCCTGCCTCAGTCCTGGCCCCTAACTGAAATCTTCCTTCCTGGTCCCAAAGCTGTTCTTTGTTTAGTGAAGGAGCAGGAAACAGGAGGCATCTTCTTCCCTCTGCTCACCACCTCCCAAGCTTTGGACCAGGTGCTCTGGCTCATGTCCTCACCTGAGGCATTTTGCAGGGGAGCAAACACCCCAGGATTTACCTCCAGGAGTTCTCAGTTCTCCCACGTGAACAGCAGGCACTAGAACTGTTCTGATCTTTCATGAGAGCCAGGATTAAACAGGAAATTCAAGTTGGCAGAACTGACCCTGCTCACAAGGTGAGTTAAAGAAACTCGCTGTGACTAGCCTTCCTGGCCCTTCCTTCTCATCTTCTGCTAACCCAACACCCACAGCCATTGACGGAGGTCTTTCTCTCTAGGGATCACATATTTGTATTCCAAGGACAGAATGCCATAGGCCTAAAAGGTTTGCTAAGTGAATAGAAGAAGTGGCTGTGCTAGAGAAGCACGACCTTTTAGGAAGCCCATAACTGTTCCTCTCATCCATGCTTAGGAATCGGCAAAAAGTGCCAAATGAGAGCTTGCTGGCCCTAAGCTTTGTGTCCATTTTGCAGATGGAAAACCTAACATAAAAGAGGGGAACAGTAGACTCCGGTCGCACAGGGACAGAGGCCTGACAAGTGCCTCTCTGTTCAAGTTTCCTAACATCAGCCAGACCCTCCTCTGGCTTCAGAACCACTATGGTGGTGTACGTAGTAGGGTACTCATGATCATGGCCTTCTTCAGCACAGTTGCAGCAAGAGAGTCGGGGGTCCTAATGGCATCTGCGAAAGCAGACTGAGCACAGTCTGAACACTGTAAGGTCTAAGGTCTCAGTGGCCAGACTGTGAGACAGGTAGAAGGATAGCCAATGGCAGGGGCTGCTTTGATGAGCTGCTCCTTTCCCAACTGGGGGAGAATCTCCCACCCCAGCCCCAGCCCCAAACCCAGGCTCACATTGCTGATGATGACAACTGCAAATCAGGAACATTTACACAGGAATCAGAAAACACCAGACCCTCTCCTGGGTATTTTCAATGGTTAACTCCCTCCAACCTCAACAACCCCATCAGGTGAGGTGCTGATACTATTTTCTGTTTACAAGAAAATAAGACTTGTCCAGGGCTGCACACTGCCTGCCAGAGATTCAAAGAGGAGTCACCCAACGTCAAAGCCACATACCTTGCCATTCCACTGTACTGCCTTGCATGTAGAACTATCTCTGCTTTGGCCACAGGTCCAAAGACTTCACTGTCAGCAGGGACACTGTTACCATTACTTGTTGGCTCCATCTTGCAAGATAAAACTCAACTGCAAGATTTTATGGGTGAGTGAGTTGGGGTAGAGGCATCAAAGAGGGAGACACAGAGGTATTACCCTGAGGGAGCTGCCCATGCAAGGGCCACACACTTCCCAGCCACCCAGGAGAAGATGGTCTGGGAGGGCAGGGGACTTGCCCATGAGAGCTGCACTGAGCTGAGGCTAGGTTGGGTCCAGCATACAGTTTTCCTCCTCCTTGGCAACAGGTTCTTCTTTTAGCAAGGGCTGCCCTTTAGGTTGTATTTGGTTAACAGCTTCCTCTATTGTGACACAGACCTTAAAGTCTTGATCCCTGAAGCAAAGGTTCAGAAAATTAGAGCCTCACCAAAGCACTTGACTTAGAAAGCTCGATAAAATAGCAATAAAATGAATCTAGGGAAGGGAAGGAAAGAGGAAGGACTTGACAAAGAAAAAGCAAAAAATAAGGAATTAGGAAACAGAAAAGCAGACAGAGAATAAATACAACCAAGAATTGTGATTTGAAAAGACCAATAAAATAGGTAAACATAGATCAAGATTTTTAAAAGAGGCCCAGATATCAAGATGAAGAATGAGACAATATCCTGGCTCTATTGAATTATTTATAGAAACATCACTTTATAACCTTAAGCATCAACTATTTTTTGAGTGACTACAATGTACCAAGCAGTAATATATTTTGGGATCTATAAAACGACAAAACAATGTTGGAATTCCATTCCATTCCATTGTAAACCCTGCTTAACATAACTGCCTTTCTTCCAAAATTGCTGGAAGAGGAAAATGAGACACCAAAAGAAAAAGCACTAAAGCATTTTTGGGGAAATCATACACCAGCTACTAAGAGTCATGAGTTGAAGTCTGCCTCAGGGAATGACACAGGAAGAGTAGTCTTCAGGGGTTTAGGAGAGCACCTTGAGGCACAGGTGACACTAGCAGATGAAAACAGGTGTGCACACACCAAAAACAGGAAGGACCAAAGGCTCTAGAAAGAAACCATCGGTGAATTGACAGACATGTGAAGAATGGATCTATAGCATTATGATCATAACTACTGTACTGGTTCCAAGGTATCTGCTATGAAGTAAAAACCAGTGGTCAATTTAACACCAGCTGAATTAAATCAACATGGTGCTGAGTGTTGATGGCCCATCTAAGGAAAGTTGCCAGCACAAATAGAGATGTAGAGAAGTAGAGCTAAGCACTGTGGGTTCTCATAAATTTCGCTGTTTCAAGATGTTGGTTCTCCTGGAGGAGCTCACCATGACTACCTTTCCCAATATGAGTTCAAACATTATCATCAGAGGAGCTCAAAACCTTGTTGGTCTCTGAGAGTGGCTGTGGTTCTCTTTGGGGGAGGTCTGGTCCTTACATCGAGCATCGCTTCCTGGCTCCAGAGGGGAAGATGTGTGCTGTTTAATCTCCAGGAGAAATTCGTCACACTGGCTTTCTGGTATGTACTCAACTGTTCTTATCATTGGAGGAGCTTGGGACCTCCGTGTCACTAAGGATGGCTGTGGTACTTTTCAGGGCAACCCTAGTCCTTATTTTGAATGTGACTTGTTGGCTCCAGTGTAGAACCCTCAACCTTTTAGCACAGCTCCTTCACCTTGCTGGCTTAGACTTTATAGTTTCCATCACTGATCTTTGGGCCTTTCCAGAGCAGATCTGTAAAACAGACTGGCTTGAGTCCTTCTTCTGGGCTCTAGACCTCCAGCTGGACTCGTGGGAGGCACTGTCATGGACTCTATGTCTTCATCTGTACTCATTCAGGGCATTGTTGTGGGATCCAGGTCCTTGGCTGAATATTCTAGGTCTTTAGTGTTGTGGACAGATTTCCTGCACTTTCTTGTATTTAAGTCTGGGTGACCATCATCAAGTAATACTGTAAATTCTGTGTCCTGATTGTAATTGTTCTCCTCACAACCTCTGAGTACAACAGTACCTATCTGTCATTTTCCTCAACCTTTGTGAGCCACTGATTGCCAGCAGAATATCACTAACTCTGCTCATCAGATAGCTGGATCTTGAAATATTGTGGCTCTGAGTTGCTCAACAAGAGTCTGTTGCATCCTGTAGGTCTACAGGTATAGCTTCCAGAGCTCATGAACTCAATGACTGCCAACTGGAGAAGGACCATTACTCTGAGTCCCCTCCTCCTTAACAGCTTTATTTTGTCATAAGTCAATGTATTTCTAACACATTTTAATTTCTAACAATTCTTTTCATTGTTTAGTTTTTACTTAGTGCTTGCCCTAGCTTACCACAGACATCTTAATTGATCAGAATCTACTTTGTATTCATACTAACCTATATAGCTTTATTGTCCCCCTTTTTGCTACAGTTAGCATTTACATTATATATTACATCTGTAAAGTCCAGAGATCCAACAGCTATGTTATTGCAACTATTACTTAATATGATTTTATGTCTATTAATGAATCTGGAGTAAGAAGGCAGAGCAAGTATACATTTATAGTATTTGTTATACTCACTTTTTGAACCTATTTTTCCTAGTTCTTTTCATTTGTCTCTAGGGATCTGAGTTCTTGAGCTTCATTTCCCACTCAATACAACTTTGCCCCACTCATCTCCACTGTGAAGCACAATGCATTTCTAACCTCTTTTCATAAAATGCCAAATAACATTACATTTCTACTTACCACAGACCCAACTGTACCATTATGTACATACAACTGCTTTTAAAATGTTAGAAGAATAAAGAAAAATATGTTTTTGTACCATCTTTTAAAATTACATGTTTACATTTATAAGTCCCATTTTTTTCATATAAATTCAAATTTCTGTTTGGGTTTACGTATTTTCAGCTGGACAGCTTCCTTTAGTATTTGCTGTAAAGCAGGTATGCCATCTATGAATTCTCTCGGTTTTTGATTTTCCCCCCTTCATTTTGAAAGACAGTTTTTGCTGGATAGGATTCTTGGATGACAGTTGCAGTTTTTCATGTCAGCATTTTGACTTCTATTCTGTGCACTGTGGCCTCCATTTCTCATGAGAAGACTGCTACTGTTCTTACTAGGGCCCCTTGCAAGGGGAAGTCATTTTCTCTTGCCACTTTAAAAACGTTTTCCTTTGTGATTTTCAGCACTTTTTTATTATGCTGTGTCTAATTATAGATCCCCTTCTCTTTATCCTATTTGGATTTTGTTCTGCTGCTTGAGTATGAAGATTGATGCTTTTGAAATATTTTTCCTCTTTTCCATCTCCTCTCTTCCTAATATTTCCTTTTATACATCGGAGTACTTAAGGTGTCCCATGTTTCCTGAGGTTCTTTCTTAATTTTGTTTTCAGAATGTAACAATCACTAGCAGTCGGCCAAATCTGTATGTTCTTGTTCTGCCATTTCTAATTTCCTGCTGAACCCCTCTAGTGAATGCTACCATTGTATTTTTCAACCCAGTGAACCTTTTAGAGCTTTCTACAACACAAACAGACCACTGCAACATGTGTGCCATAGGTTTGCCACCACTGTAAGTGTCCAGTTGGTGTCTTTTTACCTTGCATTATCCCTTTAAGTATGTTTTATTTTAGTTCTTTGAATTGTTTTTGATTATCTTAAAGTCTTTGTTAAATCTAGTATCTGGTCCCTGAGGTATTTTCTGTTACAGCATGCCCCCACACTCCCATGAATGGCTCACAGATTCTTATTTCTTCTGCTGCATTCTAACTTTTTAATTGAAAACTGGACACTTTGGTGATATATCATAGCAAATCTCAATACTAATCCCTCTCCCTTTTCTAGCTTTTGTATTTTGTGCCTGTTGTTTGCTTATTTTATGGTAGTAAATTTGTTTTAGTGAGGTCTATTTCATCCATAGTATGAAGACTTTGATTTCACTCCTCATGAGATGCAGCCTTGGGTCTGAACCCTGGAATTACAGTAATTTCAGCAGAGCTTGTCTTTTCCTTGAACTGTTAAGCTTTAAGCTTTCTACTCTTTTGATATTATATACCCAGCTTTAAGCTACAATAACTGCCACTAATCATCCTACTGTTTCAGACCAAGCCCTGGAATATAAATTACTCAGCTGTATTATACAATAGTGAGTTGGGATGATTTTTTAGTATCTTTTCTGATGTTTGTTCTGATTTAAAATGGGCTCTTCTTAGGTGTCTCTCTCCTGGTTCTCTCTGGTGAAGCAGCAAGCCTGTGGTTGAGCTTGTCCCTCAAAGTTAACAGGTACTATTTGTTTTGAGGGGCAACCTTAGGTCTGAACTTCTCATGCTGTGTTTCACATAAATTTAGTTCCCCTGGAGACAGCAAAGATGTGCTGCTTTGTTACTGCCTCTCTTCTGGGAAAACTCTAATCCACAACTCTGGGTGCTGGCCAGGGCCACAGCCTCTGCCACTGCTTGCCCCTTCCAGCAGGGATCTACTGACCACAAGTGAATTGAGGGTAAGAGTGATTGGGATCCTGGTTTTCCTGACCTGCTTCACTTTGGTGCACTCTCCATCTATAGGTAGGAGCTGAGTAGGGGAAAGTATTCTGAACCTTTCATGTACTGTCACAGATTTTAACCATTTCAACTTGCAGGTGGAGGGGAGTGGTAAGGCATGCAGGTATCTCCCCCACCCTCAACAACACAGAACTCTTCTGGGAGCTGAGGGGAAGGAGGTCTGTTATCTTGCCACATCTACTCAGAGTGAGGCTTCTACCAAGCTGAGATGGAATTTGGGGGAGGAGGGTAATGTTTCAAATGCCCAAAGCTAGCTGCTCTTAGTAAATTCTAGTAAACTTTCCTGATTGTTTCTTCACTCATCTTAAGCCCTTAGAACATTTTCTAGACTTTAAGTGGTTGTCATTTTTTAAGTTTTTACCATTTTTTTGATTTCACTAGAAAGTGGGTCCATGGCACTCCTCATGCCAAAATCCCAGATGTATATTTCCCTTAAATTATTTTCTAAAAGTTCATGTATTCTTTCACATTTAGCACCACAGCGTACCTGAAATATATTTCTGTAAGTGGTATGAAGTAGCAATCACATTTTTTTCCATTAGTGCATCTAACTACCCAAGCAATCCACTAAAAAGTGTTTTTCCCCCTACTTCTTTGCTGTACCCTATTAGTTGAAAATCACAAGTTCACATATTTGCAGATCTGTTTGAGGCCCTCTGTTGTGTCATGCTGTCCTGTTTTTCTATATTGTGCTAATGGGAAGAAGTCAAGTCTTAATTACTATGCTTTATAACAAACACTGACATTTCATAGCATAAGCATGTGTCCTTATTGTTCCTCAAGAATGCCTTGGCTATTATAAACCCTGTGTATTTTCACACATACTTTTAAAATGAACTTGTGAACTTTTTTGCAGACACTAACATCTGTTAGGATTTCAGTTGAGCATACATCATATCTAGAAAATAATCGGAGAAAGGACATTTTTACAATTTTTAATTTTCTATTTTTTGGACATGATACATCCTGCACTTACTCAGGCCTTCCTTAATTTCTCCCACAATTATCAGTGTAACTTCTTTTATACAGCTCTTGAACATCTTTCACTTGACTTCTTCCTATGTAGTCATTTTTGATGTTGGTGTAAATGAGTTGACAGTAATATGTTATGTAGAAGGAACATGAGAGGAGAAATGTTGAGTAGATATCTGCTTGGATGCTGATACTGTACAATTTGTATTACTTGTCTGAAGTTTTAGACTGAACTTTGTGAAACAAATTCTGGATCTGTAGGAAATCTCCATGTTTGATTATTAAAGTCTACTGTGGACTCAACAGACAGGAACTGGGTATAAGCCCTGTGACCTACTATCCTGGAAGGAGACATTCTATGTAGCTCTAAAATAGGGAAAATCAAAGAACACAGGAAGGTGATTTGTAAATATATATGAACAAGGTTTTATTAAAATAAGTTATTTTTTAAAATGAGATGTTGCAGTGCAGTAGGCTTCCTATCTTTAGAAACACTTATGCAGGAGCTGGATTGGTGTCTTTAGTAACTGCATAATTGGAATTGCTGTGTTAAATGCGTAGCTGAATTTTTTAAAACTTGAGGTTTTGAGAAACTAATTTCCGTACTTTATAAAGAAGTGAGAGAGACCAGGAAACAAACCTTTCTAAAGAGAAACAACTGATGCATATTTATATGACTCCTGCGTATCAGAGATTATTACTGGCTGTAAAGCTCTGTTAGCATCACAGTGCTTTGGGGCACATCATATCGTCTGACATCCTGTTTCTAGAAGTGGTCAGTATTGAGTAAATGATTTCTGTTGTTTTCCCTGGCCTTGCAGTTTTAAAACTCCATATTAGTAAATCAACATCCTTACAAAAAGGGTCTGAAAGGGTGTAAGAGGTGAAAGACAGGTGGTCCATGAACGGCAGGGGAGAGACACACTCAAGACACATGTGTCACATCGCATGCTGCTTCCCATGTGGTACTAACCCTTCCTTCTTGGGCTCCCCTGCCACACAGGAGCCTCCCTCTCTCCTCTTCCACAAAGGCCATGAAAGACAGTGGAGCCACAAGACAGGACCAGCCTCAGCTCCTGAATGACTGCTCACAGGACAGGTATTGCTTGGATTCCTATGGGTGAGGAAGTAGTATCATACCAAGACTCTGAAAGTTTGGGGGTTTATCTATGTTTGCAGTCATCATTTCCTTAAATAATAGCTTCATGCTCTTAAAAGTAAACATCTTCCTCCAGTCCTTTAATCATGAGCACAAATGAAATAAAATGTTAACAAAAAAGTATACAATATCTGACCCAGGCACCAGGGAAGTGGAAGAGGTCTTGGTCAGTGATTTTTTTTTTTTTTTTTTTTTTTGAGGCAGGGTCTCACTATGTAGTTCAAGCGTGTCTGGAACTCACTATGTTGCCCAGGCTGGTCTTGAACTCATGGTGGTCCTCCTGCTTCAGACTGTGGAGTCCTTGGATTGCAGCCATGTGCCGCTGTGCCTTGTCAGTGACTCTGAATCCTTTGCTAAGGATCCTGGTCTGATTTGGTCATCTGCTCAGGGATAGGCCTGGGCAGAGGAACAGGATGGGGTCTGATGACACATCTTAATCCTCATTCAAATGCCCTACACTGGTTAATCCTATAGAAAAATGTGTCTGAACACACGAGGCCTTCTGACATTAGAGTACAGACGACCAGTTAGACTGTTAAGTTTGCTCCCATCCCACCCCTCTCCAACTCCATCCTTCATGCCCCGGAGTGTCACAGGTAATAGCCCTTACAGATTTTAACGTTTCCCCATACATTTCTTTCCTGAATTACTTTATGCAATGCAAGAAGTTAAAAATGCAGTCTTTTTCCTTATTCATATCATAAAGATAGTATCACACACAATCTATATTTCGCATAATAAATCCTGAAGATATTTTCACAATACTTCATACTCTTCAGTGGTATGAATAAAGCAGTTTATTTAATACCTTCAATAGGTAAGCATTAACTTTTCTAAATGATCTGCTATAAGAAACATGCTACAACTGATACCTCTGTACACCTAGCATTTTTGTACATTTAAGTCTATCTGTAAGATAAACTTCCAATGAGTTCGAAAGCAATACACATGTAGTTTAATATTCCCAAACCATCTCCTTTAGTGATTTACTATGTATTTTACCAGCAATATTTGAGGGAGCCTAATTCAGTTCAGTAGTCAAAGTCTTAGACACTTATTGAACTAAGAAGAAACAAAACACAGTATCTCAGAGTAGGCATTTGAAGGTATAAAGGGGGCCCAGGAACTATGGCATCTTCTCTGGTAAACTGAAACTCTGGATCACTGCATGTCCTGCAGTGTCAGGTCCAGGATTTTTTAAGGAAGCCTAAACTCTAGGGATCTGTTCTCTAACCCAGTGCCCTTAATCCGACACTTGTGGAATGTGTGACTCCAGACATGTGTGAGACTTGTTTAACACTACCCAGGATGGACAAGGGCCAGCACTTGATACCGTGCCCTTAGTTTGCTCAAGTACCACTGTTTCTGGTAAATAGAATGGCCATCCTCAAAGATGCCCACACTCATCCCCAGACTCCATGGATGCATTGCTTACATGTGATTAAAATATGGATTTTGAGATAGAAAAGCATCTCCTGGATTGTCCAGATGGTCCCAGGATAATCAGATGAGCCCTTACAAGTGGAGAACCTGTCACAGTTGTAGTCAGAAGAGATGTGTGGGAAAGATGAGGCAAAAGGAGACAAGCAGGAGATTTGAAGCCTGAGGATTCTATCAGCAGGTGCGGGCTGCGAAGCTGGAGGAAGGGAGCCAACTTCTAGGGAACGCGAGTGAAAACTGACACCTTCAGCCAATAGACAGCAAAGAAATGGGGCTCTCACTCTTACAGTCTCCTGAACTCTGCCAACAAGGTGAATGCCTTGGAAACAAACTCTCTCCCACTATTTTGCAGAAAGAATGCAGCCCATTGATCTTGGCCTACAGGGGCTGTAGCAGAGAAACCAGACAAACCTACTGGACTTGGAGAATTTTAAGATAGTAACTCTGGGGTTTTGTCTGTTTGTTTGGTTTTGGACCACAAAAAAGAGTGTTTATGTTTTTCTTTACATAGTTACATACATGTGACAGTCATCCTGGTGGGATTTAAAATAGACTTTAGGAAAGATACACTAACTTCTAATCATAAAACCCTCATAAGGTTTCTTACTTTTTAAAAAAACTTTATGAAACAAAAGAAAATGAAATAAAAATACACTGCATATTGTTTTCTTCAAAATATAGACTCTCTAATGAAGAAACAGATATTAGCATAAAACTTTTTTTAATGAACCAAAAGAAGCTAGTAGTACAAATGAAACAAATTAAACATACATACTAAAATATTTTTTAAACAATGGAAAAGGTAATTTGGGAACTACCTGACCCTCTCCACTTCCTATTTATCTGACCCTCTTCTAGGCATCTTCCCAAACACATCAAAATTATATTACAGGGATAAAAGACTGTTCTGTCTTTAGCTGCTTAGTGTGTAGCAATTTATCACAGCAGCAAATGGCAACTATTCCACATCTCCAAGCTGTCTCTTCCCTGCCATCATAAGAAATTTACTTTGCCTTCCACAAACATTTACTGAGGACCGTTTACTGCGACGTCACATACATAGGTGCTACAGGTTAGGATGAGTGACACAAAAATCCCTGTTTGCGGAGATTACTTGTAAGTAAAGATCCACAAACCAAAGCAATATACCAGTTATATAGTAGCATAGAAAGTGCTAAGTGCCCAGTGGTGACGAGGGAGGACAGGAAGGAGAGGCAGAGTGCTGGGAGGGCAGTGGGAAGGAGGTGCTCAGGGCCAACCTTGGAATGAAGGTACCCTTTGAGAAAAGATTTGAATGAAGGAAATGGAGAAGCCAGCCACCAGGAGCCCGCTGGTGCTTCCTGAATGGATGGAAGCATGTGTAGCAGTTCTGATGGAAGGAGACCTAGGCTGCTCAAAGAACAACAGGAAAGCCAGGAAGGCTGGAGTAGACTGGGCCAGGAGAATAGGGGCAGTGGCTCAGAGAACAAGAATGAGACAATCCCAGGGCCTTCTAAGGACTCAGGGGCAACATGTACTGAAATGTTTTAAGCATAGGGACAGCATAATCTAGCAGAAAGTGACTGTTTCCCCCAAGAAGGCAGGAAGACTAGTGCATGGTAGTGACTCAGATGTAAACATGATACGTGCCGGAGTCCAGCTGCGGCAGGGCTAGGGTTTCCCAAAGGTGGACAGGGAGTCGGCGAGTGAGAGACAAGAAAACACTGCACACCAGTCTGTGAGTGAATCTGAATCCACCTTTATTTTTTAGAAGCTGGAATATATATTTGCCAACCCTGGCAGCAACCCCCAGCCCCAAGCAGGAAAGGCCCCAGGCCCAGGGCCAGGCAGGGACAATCCCAAACAATAGGTTTTAATTGACCTCAACTCCAAGCAGGAAGTGCCCCAGGCTCAGGGCAATAGGTATCAATTAACATCTCAATCTTGTCATTTAGTCAGCCCCGGAAATGCAAGCCGGGAAATGCAAGCCGGGAAAGGCAAGCGGATGCACCCAGACACCCGCAGGAGGAAGAGATGTGTGAGACTATCATGCCGCTCCCTACATTGTTTCCCTTATCACTTATGGGAGCAGCAGTCCCTGTGAGGACAGCGCCTGTCTTAGGTCAAGGACTCTTCACATGAACCCAACCAGGCCTTACCCGTCATGGGCCTGCAGGACAGCAATTGGTCCTGTGCCTGTCTTAGGCGGCTGGTGGCGTAACATATGTGTCCTAGTTGCCCGTCTCTGGCTGCCTGTCCAGTGTCTCAGGGCACTTGTCTCACAGGAATTTTGTAAATCCTCCTCCATGAGCTCTTTCACCCAAAGCTCCCGCATAAACTCTCTCACATTATTCACAGAAGGCAAAACCCCACAATCAGTCCTCACAAAGGGGTTATCTAGAGGGCCTCCAGCAACCCCCCTGGACTCTCCACCCTGTTTTTATGTAATTGAGCATTACATAAAAACATACACATGTGAACTACACAAATTACAATTATCAGTACAAAACATTCCAAGATCCCCGCGCCCAATTCCCACAAGGTGTGGATGGACTAGGACGTGGCATGGACAGAAAAGGGCGCCGCAGATACGGATGCTAGCGGTGGAGACACTAAGTAGTAGTTGGATTCAGGATACACTTTAAATGAGAACCAGTGGGATTTACTGATGGATTGACTGTGGAAGAGAAGAGAGTGCAAAGATTTAAGGATGCCATAGGTGCCCTCAGTCAACCTGATTTCTGATACTGATGCCCATGAGCAGTTCCTTATTGACTCTGGGCTGAACTAGGTGACTTGATTTAACCAATAAATCTGCAAAAGTAATTTTGGGTCAGTGTGAACCAGAACCTTAAGGAATCCTGGCAATTTCTGCTTTTGTGCTTCTGGGAACCCTCAGCTGCATGTATCGCAAGGAGGTGGCATGGTAGGGCTATGGAAGTGAGAACCTGTGTCCCAGCTGAGCTCAGCCTCTAGGCCATTCTCCAAGTGAACACAGCACAGCAGTGATCACCAGCACGAGGAGCAGAAAAACCATCGAGGGAAACCAGCCCCGTTTACAGAGTTGTGAGCAAATAAACTTGTCACCAGTAAGGTTGGAGGTGATGTTATTCAAGCATAGATACATGAAACAGATGAACTCAAGAGTTTTAGTTTGAGTGTTCAGAAGGAATAAGTTACATTAACCAGATGAGAAGACATCGTTAACAGGTTTGGGGATAGAACTTAAAAATCTTATTATGGTATTTCTACATGGAAAAAAAGTACATGTTTCCCTTAGTATTATATATTTATATTATATATCATATAGCATACAATATAGCAGAAATCATTTATCTCAAGTATTGCTATATTTTCCAAGGTAAGAAGAAACCAATTCGAGTAAATATTTCAATCTCCAAATAATCAGGAAAGCAGGGATTAAATGAATTACTTTTTCTTTTCAGCTTCTCAAGCTCTGTTGACAATCAGAGATATCCTCATGGCAGTTCAAGGCAGGGAAACACTTGCCCATTTTTTCTGCCTTTTTTTTTTCAAGTTTGAAGGTAGTAAAATACAACAGAACAAGATGGAACAAAACCAATTGAGACAGTGCAATCAAATTGGTATAGAACTTCACAGCAGGTTACTGGGATAACAGAAATAGGTACCACAGTATATTTCATTTTCTTCACAACAGTTGTTCTTTCTATTAGATATAGCAAAATCAAAGGAAATACAGAACATTATAGAACTTATCAAAACAGAATATTGAATAGACCAATAATACCATTAACCAGAACAGAACAAAACAGTGATAAAAATATTTGCCTTCAGAGATGGTAGAAGGAAATCCCCCTTATTTGCTATATTGCATATGGTCAAACTTGTAAGAGATGCTCAGATCTCTGGCTCACATTCCCTCCTGGTTTCCATGACTGGTGACAGTGAACCAACTTGGGCTTGGGTGATGGTCTGCTGGAAGCTGAATGGGCTGCTTTGGAGGGGAGCCCTGGTCAGTTATAAATTTAATCCTTCCTGTGGCCACACACTTTATAGACAGCACCTTTGAGGAAAGAAAAGCTATCTCATCAGTTTGATCAGGCCATGAGTCCCTAATCATA
Organism: Hydrochoerus hydrochaeris; assembly: GCA_004027455.1. Taxonomy (NCBI): domain Eukaryota; kingdom Metazoa; phylum Chordata; class Mammalia; order Rodentia; family Hydrochaeridae; genus Hydrochoerus; species Hydrochoerus hydrochaeris. The sequence goes on along the minus strand of PVLA01012985.1, from coordinate 12,245 downwards.
GACATCTAGGCTAGTATCTTGTGGATTTGAACCCAGCTTAAGTGTTGGGGAATGGCAAGGTATTCCTTAAGAATTCTTAATGTCCCAAACACTAGTATCAAAGAATTATATTCATGTTGCTAATCTCCCATTCAATCCCCCCTATAGCCCAAGACATTCACTCATCCATCTCTTTCTCAGCATCTGGGAAAGGCTTACAATAGAACTGATGTAAAAAAAATTAATCATACACAGAGCAATTCATTTCTCCCAGGCCCAGCCTTTTCTTCAGCCAGCATTCCTGGGAGGGAAGAGTGATTTTCACCTATCTAGTCCTTGGAAGTTTTCTACCCCAGTGAAAACTTAGGCTAGACAAGAAACCAGAGCTTCACAACACAAAGAAACCCAACAATGGTGAGTGTTTATAGAATTTATGGCAAAGCAAAGCCTATTTGATGAATGTAATGTACATTTTGCTTTAAGAGAAATCCTGGGAGGCATTTTTTGTCAAAAATTTTAACCACAGAATTATGTTGTAAACATACATGCTTGTCTTCCTATGAAGGTGTAACACCATGACATTGGCACCCACTGTTTAAGTCTCTACAAACCTCTTAGGGCAATGACACACCTGTGGCTAACACTGCTCTGGCTGCTGTTTAAACACAATTCCAGATCACACTCTTCCAGAGTGTCCATCAACCCCTGAGCTAAGTCCTGGACTGCTGCTCCTCAGCTTTGACGTATTCACCACCTTCTTTAAAGTATTCACCTATCTCTAGCAGTCTGGGACCCTTAAGCACTGACTTGGCTATAAACTTCTCAAAACTGTCACAGCACATAGAGCTGCTTCTGGGAAGTGCTGATTCTTTGGCACTTATGTCCACTGTGCGCAGGACAGGCAGCTTTCCAAAGTTCAGAAAAAGTCTCTGGGCACAGAGGTGCCGTTATGTGCCTTTAGCTGTCTGGGCACACAGCAATGGTAAGGCTGAGGGCAGCGACAGGTGTCCGCGCTGGGATGACCGCCAAGCTGGCTTTCCTTGCTAAGACCTTACAGAGCTCGCTGCACATACCTGAATCCTCAGAAATAAATACTGACTATAGTGCTGTAATGGATTTCCGCATGAAGCTAAACCAGCATTGCATAGTAGCAACTAAGTACGAACAACTTTGTTATTTTAAAGTAAAAACTACAGTTCAATTAACCTCATTTCAGGACACTAACCCCCTCCTACTTTCATAATATTCCTTTAATTAAAAAAAAAATTCTTAGAACACTGGAGAATAAAGTGTTGACAAACTGTTTTTGGGGGGTTGGTGCTCTTTTATATGAATAGGTTTTTTAACTCATAAAAGCGGTCTTTAACAAGCTCAAACACTTAAAATATCAATGGAATAAAGTCAAACGAAAATGAGAGAAATGGCATTCCTGGTGAAATAGGTGAGATGATTTTCCGACTCCAAAGCGTCCTGATAGTTTTATGTGATCCAGCCCAGTTTCTGGAAACATCCTATCAACAGGTAACAAATCTCTAAAAGCTTTTGAAACCAAAGGCTCTTTACTAGCCAGTCCATCTCTTCCTAAGTTCTTGCCTCATTAAGAACGGGAAACAGATACCACAGCACCAATCTGTCTATGAGAACACAGAAAGACAAGTGTAATTGCCTGTGTGAGAGATACAAACCAGCAACTCTCAAATCATCCATATTTATACCCAGTCCATTTTGGTTGTCTTTCCTTTATAATCTGGCCAAACATCAATGTCAAGTGTATAATTTTATCTGAGGCTTTATCAGTTACTGCCCTGAGCCATGATTGCATGGTGCAGAGAAACTTCCTCCCCTAGGCAAGTCTATCTTTAGTATCTTCTTGATAACCACTTCTTACATAAGTCAAAAGAAAAGATGGTTTTCTTATGTGGCTCCCAGATGCCTAATTATAACATTTAGAAGTAATTTATCAGCTGAAATCATTGAGCTTTCAGGGCCACTATGACTTTTCAAAGAAAAGTGTTCCCATTCCTTCCCATGGTGACTGTTAGGAAATTGCAGTGAAAATTTTAGGGATTTCCATATTGAGGATTTAATCATGGAGTAGGCTCAACTTACATCTTGCTAGTGTCTGTCATGGCTGCACAGAGATAAGACTGGATTCTGAACAACTAAAACAGCAAGACAGATAATGGTATGATCTCTGGAACAATTAACTTTTTACAAACAAAATAAAAAAATATGTCTTCAAACTAACATTCCAAGGATAATACATTAGTCTAAGAAGAGGAGTTTGGCATCAAACCTGGTAATAGGTTTTTTTTTTTATTTTTCTGTCTTTATCTTAAAAATATATTTAAACAAGAAACAAAGACAATATTGAATTTTCCCTAAACTTTGCTTTCTTATTTACAGTGTTACATTGTAAATAACATTCATTATACACAATTAAGGACTGTGCATTACTGTATGTTCTCTTTACATAATCTTTCATAACACATTACATACAGCTCAAAACTAAGCAATATTGAGTCTTAGAAAAGCAGAGCAAAGAAGTACAAACTTTATCAATAAGACTATTATTTAAAAAGTTTCTGACCTTAATTCTCTGCTAGATCATCTCACTGAAACCATTCTTTGTCAAAGAAAAATGCCCCATATGAGGGATGAAGACAATAGTTTAAGTTACCACAAGATCTACTTAAACTGATTCACATATAAAAACCCCTTATTACTTATTACTGTTATTAAATGGAGCATGACCACTGTCAAATCATTTAAACAAGTAGGTTTACTCTTTGATTCAGACACTTTTCATCAATGACAGTTGGTACTTATTCTTTATGAAATAAAAAATGTTTCCTGCAATCTTAGGTTTTACTTTTAAACAGTTAAAGCACACGATTTGTAAAGATGATCATTCTCAGTAATTGGTTACACAATGAGGAGATTCTATTTCATCAAGGGAGATGCAAGTATGCACACACACATGCACACACACACATGCATACACACACACACCATCTGGCACCCAACAAAGGTCCATGTGTCACTAAGCACTAACTACAGTAGCACTTGTGTTTTGAATGGTGCACATGGTCCCCATAAGAATTAGAAAACAAAAAAGTTTAAAGCCTCCAAAAGCTCATGTTCTAAAATGCCTCTCAGACACTTCACGCCCAGCCAGCAGGGTCAGTTCACTGGGCTCTCCAAGTGGCAAACTGCACCTTTGATTACAACTGACTGTCCTGCCACCGCACCTGGAGGAAGTCTTGAAATGTGCGTCTGCAGAGGAGAGACATCAGAAGTGTTAATGGTGTCCCTTCCATCTGGTAAAGGTGGCGCAAACTCCAGAGCTTTGTGTAATCATCTTGAGCATCCTCACATCACAGTGAGGGTAACCTTCAGGTAGTTAGAAGTACACTCAGAATATTTACTTAGCATATGCTACTGGGCAAATACAGCACAGTCACAGGAGATGCAGTGGTGATTAAATAAACTGTTGAAAAGACTGAAGAGTGACAGTATGTTCACAAAGATAGCCTACAAACTGTCCAAGGAAGAAAGTGATGGATTTCCTACTGACTAAGTAAAAGAACCAAAGCTGGGAGGCAGACACTCCTGCTCTATGGACCAAAAGACTTGATGTCAAGCCCAGGACTGACAAACTCCGATGGCCAATCCAAACTTACCTCTATTACTCCTACCTCTATCAGGTTTCAGACAAAAGAACAGCTAAGCCAGAAAATCATTAAGTGTCAAGAAAATTAGGAAGGGGAAAGGGGGGAAAATTAGAAAAGATGGCAATGGTCTTAAGATATTTATTATCAGCACTTGGGCAAAATATTACACATACACATTTAGATTTGTATAAATTGAGAACTCTGATTAAAACAGAAATGTCAACTACACAAATTATGTGTTAGGATGAACTTCTAAGCACTCTCTCTGAATCACCATCCAGCTCAGTAGGATTTTGCACTTATAAAATACATAAGAATGATATTTGAGTTAAGATTAAAATGGTTAACTATCCAAATGTCAATATTTCACCAGTTTCACCCATTGACATGATTTTCTGCCACCTCAAATTAAGTGACTTTAATCTGAAAGAGTTTAATCCAAGAGGCACTTGAAGCTTTCTGTGGGGATTTCAGTAGGGCACCACATAATATAAACTGTGAGAGCTATGTAAGATAATGTTCTACATCCCTCTAATTTTTAAAAAGAAGTTCTTTTGACTTTCACTTGAGCCTAAAAATAAACTACTCTCTATAATGAACTTGAAGCATTTAAAAATACAATAAAGTATTTTGTATTTTATATTGAATGTCTAAGGACTGTGTAGATGACAGGGTAGATTGTAAGGATAGCAACTTAACCAAGTGCCCTTACAACTATTTAAACAGCAATTCGATTTATTTGGAACTGATAAGGAATAACAAAAGCAATACAAGAAAATGCAGTAGATCGATCCATTTTGAGTCATCTTGTTGCGTGCCCCAATTTACAGCTCTTCAACCGGTTGCTTGTATTTAATATTCTTTTCCAGCTCTGTCTGAAGAAGGAGTTGTTTGATTAGGCCACCAAATCATCCTAGAACCTCTCACTCTAGCTTCTATAGTAGCCATCTGAACACTTCTCACCTGGTGATATCTTGGTTTGGGTTTTTGCTTTGAGTTTTTAGGTCTCTATTAATTGAAAGTTGTTTGGAAGCACAGGCTTGTCTATATGTATTTCAGTATTTCGTTTATCTGTCAAAATACTTAAAATACAAAATATCTGTCAAAATACTTAAAAAATACAAAGGCAAATTTTGGAAATGTTCAATGGATAAATAAGTGATACAAATATTCTCCCCAGTGTTGTTTATTTACATAAAGAATCTCAAGTGTTTCAACTGGCATGACCAATCAGTTTGGTTAAAGGGCCAATCACATTAGTTTGCCATAGTGAAGATTCTTAGATCTTTAAAAAGTATCTCCTGACTCAATTTCTTCATTTTCCAGGTGATCAGGCTGTTAAAGAATTGAGACAGGCAACTCCATACCAGTGGAATCCAATGGTCTTAGTTAGCACTGTAATTCTCTGCTTTCTTGCTAATTCCCTAAGCAGCACAGACAGGTCCTTGACATTAATACTTAGGGAACTATAACTTATAAACTTACTATTCAAAGCCAATATTCTTAGTACTGTGTCTCTTTTAAGACATAAAATATATTTAGTTTGACAATTTCAAAATAAGAAAATTAAAGAAAACAAAGAAATTATATAATTACTTGTTATCTGAAAGCTGAGATTTCTTATCTTTCATACTCACATTTTAAAAAATTTTAAGACTACTTAGAAACTGCTTTTCTGTGGTTTCTAGGAAAACTACAAACACATGATTTAATTTATAAAGTCTCAAAGGCAAAAAGCCAAAGTATAAAAAATATACTTTAATCCTCTGCCTTTCAACATACAACAATTTTTCCACTTTTAGGAGATTTGTTCAAGATCCTCCATGAGAGTTAAGGGAAGATTCTCTTAATAAGTTATTATCCTGGAATCTGGACAGACATATTCTAAAATAATCTCTTGAAAATATTTTGTTCACTATTTCACAATTCTGAGGGACTTTTTTTTTTTCTTTAAAACATAGAAAACTTGAAGGAAGATACTAAAGTAAAAGCAATGCAGGCATTTACAAAAAGAACAAATGACAGTAGAAAACACTTGGCAATAGAATGACTTATGAAACAGCATTTCAGAACAGTAGAAGTGTACTCATTAACCTGTGGCTCTACACTGTGCGACATATAACACATGTTATCTCCAATTCTAAAGTGTATCTACAGAGGCATCATAATACTGTGAGCACAATTGCAGAATCAGAAGTCTTGGGGTTCTTCGCTACACTTCCCAGCCTTCTGTGCAGGTATGTCTATGTGACTGAAAACAGGTCAGCGACCAAAGTGAAGTGCACCACCATAAGGCTCAGAAGAAGATCCTCCTACACACTATTCTTCATGATCATTCTCATGATCTAGAGGTTTCTGAGATGGAATGAGTCTAAGATTCCAGATCACCATTAGGAGAACTGTCCACCCATCAGAACCTCAATTTCATGGTAGTCAAGAAGGGGCTATAAGTCATGTGATCTATTCTATTGTATTAAGTTAATGAAATTTAGACAAATTCAACATGCAGAGAAATATGGGAAGCCCCAGGGAAAGCTTGTTTCCATGGGCACTTTTCTTCTAGAAAGCAGGACTCCAACTCAGTAATAAGTGAGTACATTAAGCTTCATTTTATATCATCATGTGGTTTTGAAGAGATAGATATCCCCTGGCCTCTGATTTTCTCTTCTTGTTAATTCTGCATCGTTTTTCAAATAGTTGAGTTCTAGATGACATCTGTTTCTTCATATACTTGGTACTGTCTCATGAAGTATTTCAATACAATCTGGAATAACATGTATGCTATACAGTACACAATAAAAATTCATTTAGTAGGTGAAACTTTTGTATCTATCACTCTGATACATGTGAGATATAAATTTGGTTCTGTGAGATTACGCTGTGGGCTGAGCACCTCTTATATTTTTACATTTTGAATTCTTACCTGACATGATAATAACAGCCCTGGAGATTCTTTGCATGCACATGATAGACTTTAAACAACAGATTCCAAAGAGAAGAGCTAAGGTAATGTTAACTCCTGCTTAATTCCTACTGCCTTGTTTCTATTGTGGATTTTAATTTTTCTCTCCTTTTTAATGAGCTGAATCAGGAGACACTGCCAGCTCTGTGCATTTCTCAAAAGTTCCTGCCCATTGCTTTCAAGAACTGTCTTTCAAGGAGATGCAACTCATGAATAGGTATATTCTGGGCATACTTCGTGTGTGGCATTAAACCTTGGAATGTAATTAACTAAAAATAGTTTGGTCTTCAGATCTCATGTCAAAAGTATATGCATTCCACTAGATGGTAATTTCACATGAACTTTGTTAATATAGTTTAGGGTAATCTATATAATTTACAGACTAAAACCCATTTACCATAGGCCACAAGAGCTGGGTGCTCATTTCCTAAGCCCATTTTACATTAGACCATAGAAAATAAGGATTTTGGGCAAGAAAATCTCTAGAGTGGCCTCTCAGAGCTGTAACATTCTCTGATATTGGCTTGACTTAGCTTTTATATACATTGCTAATGCATTTTTAAAATGTATTTACATCTAGTCCATCACAGTCTTAAAAGTAATAAATAAAGTCCCACACCATGTTGGGATGTTTTTGCCTCCCCATCAGAGAGGTCATGTCTCACTTGGTCCCAGCTTTCCTTTCAGTCTGTGTGTTGTGTTTTCTTAATCCCTCATCACCCCCTGTCAGCATCCCTCTGGCTACAAACTTGTTCCAAACTGTCTTCTAAAAACATTTACACCCACAAGAAGCAGTTTAACAGTGCCCATTTTCCCACAACCTTACCAAAAATGGGTATCAGCAAGTCCTTTATTGCTAATCTGATTCAGGAAAAATGGTCTCACTGTTACCTTGCTTTGCATTTATTTATGAATAAACTCAAATACCCATGGTACAGTTTTCATCTTAAGAGGCCCCGAAATGCCCAAAAGGTAAAGGCTTGGTCACCAGCCAGTGGTGCAACGGGGAGGCAGTGGAATCTTTATGAGGTTGGGCCTAGTGGAAGAAAGTGAGGTTATTACAGGCATACTTGGGAGGGGGTCCTGAGACCCCAGCCTCACACTGTCTCCCTCTTTGCTTCCTGGTGAGTAGGTTTAAGGTAAGCAGTTTTGCTCCATGAACTACACACCATGACATGTTGCCTCTTCATAGGCTCAAAAGTAGTGGGATCAAGTGATCGTGGACAGAAACCCCTGAAACTATAAGCCAAAATAAACCTCTCCTTCCTTTGATCTGATTTTCGCAAGAATTTCATCACAGCAATGGTAGGATGATTAATATAATCTATACATTTCTAAGTTGTTTTCATTTATCTGTAAGTTGTCTTCACATCCATGGCATATACAACTAGTTACCTTCTTATTATTCATTTTCCCTTTTTCCTTTAAAGAGAAAACTCGTATTTTTCTCTTGAACAAAAACTTTGTCAAACTTTCCAAACTTCTTTGCAACCAGTAAGTCAAGTGGTAGAGTTCTTCCCCTCCTTTTTTCCCTCCCTTCCCTTCCCTTCCCTTCCCTTCCCTTCCCTTCCCTTCCCTTCCTTTCTTCCCTCCTTTCCTTCCCTTCCCTTCCCTTCCCTGTCTGCTTGCTTTCTTGCTTTTGACATATAAAACAGTACATGATTATAGGCTCAATTAAGCATGTTTATCTCCTTAAATCTTGATCATTTGCAGTAAAATCATTCAAAATCCTTTTTTAAAACACATGTCATCGTCATCACCATCAGCTATAGTCCCCCTACTGTGCAATAACATATCAGAACATTTTGTTCTGATCTAATTGTCACTAGGTACTCAACCTTTCCCATCCCTCCCCTTGCCAGGGTTTGGTTCTTACATGTCCCTCAAAGGCCCATCCATGTGTTAAAAACTTAGCCTCCAGCTTGGAATTAGTGGGAGATGGTGGAAACTTAACAGAAAAGGCCTAGTGGAAGCTCTTCCAGGGAATGGGGTATGCCTTTGAAGGGAACTGGGGGACTCCAATCTCGCCTTCCTATTTTTCTTGCCACACACTACCTCCCATGATGTCTGCCTGGCCACAGGCCCAAAACAATGGAGCCAACTGATCATAGACTAAAACCTCCAAAGCTATCATCCAAAATAAACATTTTCTCTTTGTAAGTTTATTATAGCATCAGTATTTCTTACAAAAACAGCTAACCAGTACAACCCTTATTCTCCCCAATCACTGTAAGCAGCATCCCCTGGTATCTCCCCTTCTGTGAGATCAATGTTCTTGGATTCCACAACTGAGTGAGATCATACAATTATTTATCTCTCTGTAAAGTGGCAGAGTTTCTAGTAAAGCTTGTTAAAGCGCAGACTGGACTAGCACGCTTCTTACTGGCAGCTGCCAACTGTCTCAGATGCAGCATCTGTAAGTGGAAGAGCATCTTGTGGACAGGAAAAATACAGCCACCCACTAAAGATAGCCAGACAGAAAGAGAATCTAAGGACTGGACGCAACATGGAGCCACAGCGCCAGCCTGAGAGCCTAGAATGCTTTCAGGCTTTTTATGTGAGGAAAAGTAACCAGTACTTTAAACCCTTGAAGCTGAATTTTGGGCACATCAATTAAACATAATCCAAAATTAAAAATGTCATCCATTGACTGTTTTATCCCTTAATTTGCTACACTTGTTACATATTACACAGTAAGCCTTGGCCATATGTGCTACAAACATTTTCCCCCAGCTTCTCAACTATCTTTTGGTTTTGCTTATGATTTTTGTTGTAAACAGAAGGTTTTAATGCTTATGTAACCTATTTATCAATGTTTTTCTTTTAAGAATTCTGTCAGGAGCTTTACTGGAAAGGTCTTTCCCTAAAGAAATTTATGCAAATCAATTGACCAAGATTCCTATTAGTACTTTTACAATTACAGTTTGTAATTTTAAAACTTTAGTCCTCTGGAATTCATTTTGCTATAAATAAAGATCACAGTGGAGATCCAGTGGTGTTTTGCTTTCATTTTGCTTTTCTCTCCGTGACTCAGCCAATTGCTCAGATTTTAAAAACTAACCTCTTCCCCAATGACTTGAAATGCATTTTTAACACATTAAATTTTTACATGTTCTTGAACCTGTAATCTGTTTTAAAGATAAAACTCTGCCCATGTAGATAATGAATTTACTTATTATAGGTGACAGGTTAGTTTCTTTTCATTATTCATTCTTTGCAATATTCTTTGCTGTTCTTGTGACTTTAAAAATTGGCTTGCACTCCATTTTCACTGAAATTTTTATATAAATATACTTAATTAAATTGTGACTCTAAGAGTCAGAATGGCCACATAAATTTTCCCTAAGCAAGCATAACACTGGTTACCCTTGACATCCTAAACAGCCAGGACTGTGTGGACTTTTACACAAAGAAATGGGACAGGATACTTCTACTGATTTAAAAGGCTCTCTTATGCCATTGATCAAATAAGTATCTTTGTAAATGTCCTCTAAGCTGTAAATCTAGTATGAGAAAATATTTTTTCATTATGATGACTTCTTAAGCTTCTGATCCACCTTATCTTGTTCATCACAACCTATAATCATGATCTATAATATTCCTAAATTTAAAAATTGATGCTCAGAAAACTTCACCCTATTCCCACAAAACAGAGTTAAGGCAAAGAAAAAGTGAAAGCCTTTCAATTGCAGGACGGGCTAGACAGCACACTATCTGTGAGTGAGGTGAAAACATCCTGAATTGGACAAAAATTTAGGTCAACTACTCATAGGTCCTATATGTGAAAAAGTTCACTGCCTCAGTATTTCAAGATTATACAGTCATATACACAAATGCTTATTATCAATGCTTATGCTTACAACTCTAAGTCTAAAAATGCTGCAAAATTTACATTGTAAAGTTCATGAAGCAGGCATGTATCCCTGCACTGAATCACTGTATCCTGAACCCATAGTAGGGACAATCATTAAACCAGGAGGCCATTCATACAAAAAGGCTACAATTCAACTAGACAATGTATTCATGCAATGATCTGTTACGGTTTGTACTTCACTCCAATGTACTTCACGATGAGTCCATTCTCACTGAAGTCACTGAACATATTAAATATCTCTTCTCTATTCAGCACTCTCCCCAACAATGTATACACAAACACTAAAAGCACTGCTGCTGAAAATCTTACAAATTTGATGACCAGATACACTTTATTACATGAAACCTACAATACAGCATATAGTAACAAATATTAAATTTTTATATTTAACAAATGATACATATACAAATACATATTCTAAACATGGGTAGCTGCCCTACTAGAATGTAAGGCAATCAGTATCTGGCACACAGTCATAGTGATGAGTGAGCACTTATCAAACATGGAAAGCTCAGAAATGGTGCTCGTGGTAAGGGTCGTATGACTGGAGAAGAACACACTCACTTTGCTCAGTAAAGGCTCCTCAAAAGAAAGTCAATCTGCCCTCGGACAATGGGTTAAGCTTTTACTAATACGATGGAGCGGAGCAAGCACAGAATGAGCAGCTATAGCTCTTGCTCTTTGTTCATGATGAATCCTGAGATGAGTGACAAAGAAGGGTGCACAGGAGTACAGCAGGACCTAAGAGAGGGCTGAAAGTCTGCTCAACCATAACATATGAAGACATGACACCTCGGATGCAAACAGCACTGGGAAAGAGACGACCAGAGCTTGACACAGGGGAGTAGTTTTATGAAATCAAGAGGTTCAGAATTAATAAGTGGAGCTAAGAACAAAAAGAAGGGGTCTACAGAGCCAGGTGACAGTGAAGCAGAGAACACCTAGGAATCTGAAAGAGGAGAAACAAATCACATTGACTAAACTGAGATAATGGAGACTGGCAAGAAACTATTGATTCAAATATGTTAGGCATGCTGAACTGAGAACAACAAAGAAACAAAAGCCCTCTGACAAAAGAGAAGAGGGATAAAGAACAGCTTTAAAGAAATGGCAACTGCAGACTCACTCAGGGGGCCTGCCACCATCAGGGTGCTTACCTCCTGTGGGCAACCAGCCAGGAAAGGAGAAACAGCCAGACTTGTTGCACACCTGTCACCATCAGGGCACTTGCTTCCTTCAAGTGACCAGTGTAGGCAGGGAAAAACAGCCAAATATGTCTCATGTGCCCACAGGATGCCACTAGAGACACCTGCTTCCAGCAGGCAGCCAGTGCAGACTTGGAGAATCAGACAAACACAACCCTGCACACCTACCGTCACTGGGGGAGTCCCACTATAGCTTGAGAAAAGGCTGAGAAAAGAAATAGCTCCACTGACACACACCCATGGCCATCAGGGAAGCCTCAGTGCAGCCACAAAGGTTTGGAAAAGCCTGCCCAATGCCCCACTACCTCCTTGGGATCCTGGGTTCAGAGAAAGTCAAATCGCTGGCCCATCACCCTACACTGCAGAAGGGCAGTCAACACAGGAAGAACTGGGACCCCACAACCAGCTCATCCAGAGGAACCCAGGAAAATGTCAAAATGAAGGAGCAAAAGTCAATCTCACACCCCCAGCCCACGCAGACAAGTCTGGGAGATGTACACAATGGAAGCAACTGCAAGTCACACACCTGAAAGAAAACTCTCCAACAATAG
>PVLA01012984.1:0-40120 GCA_004027455.1 Hydrochoerus hydrochaeris | reverse complement strand
TCGCAGGCCTGGCCGACTCTGAGTGGACTCAGGTGGTGTCTGTGGGGTACACCGGTAACCGTGCGCCGTCGCAGGCCTGGCCGACTCTGAGTGGACTCAGGTGGTGTCTGTGGGGTACACCGGTAACGGTGCGCCGTCGCAGGCCTGGCCGACTCTGAGTGGACTCAGGTGGTGTCTGTGGGGTACACCGGTAACCGTGCGCCGTCGCAGGCCTGGCCGACTCTGAGTGGACTCAGGTGCGGGGAAAACAGCACTCAGGCCAGGGCGAACTGGCAGGAGGTGGTGCCCTACACACATGTGCATCTAACAGACTGCACACAATAATGTCACACAGGCCACCGTGCCGGGTGACAGTGAGACAAGAATGAAAAAGGGTGGGGGCTGCCGACCCCATTTGTACCATTCGCAGGGGGCTGATCACGTGTCAGCAGCTTCTTGTGGGTGGCTGGGAGTTGACCATGGTGGCAGTGGTGATATTTACACCACAGGAACTGACAAAGGCCGCACACATCAAGGCTTGCTCTCTGCACAGAGCAAGTCAAACCCCACACCCGACCAAAGCACAGCCCGTGTGTGCTGGCCTGTGTGTGCACGTGTGTGCATTATGCCCCTGTGCACCTCTGTACCCCAAAGTAGCTCCATGTGGTAGAAGCACACAGGGTTAGACCACAGAGCCGGAGAGGAGGGGCGGGGAGAGGAGGGGCGGGAGAGAGGCCGAGGAGGCAGCCGAAGGGTTTGCAGCGCTGCTGGGGGAGGAGCCCTGCCCAGCCCGAGCGCAGCGCAGCCTGGGAGCCGAGAACAGCTGCCTCGGGAAGAAACGTGCTCGCGTGGACACAGAAAGTGCCCTGAACGCTGTCAAACCCAAATGCAGCGAAAGGCGAGCGCCAGGGAGGTGGGGCGCTCCAGGCCTGGTGGCCAGGATGGGGGAAAGCTGGCCAGGGAATGAAGCAGGGGGAGACCACAACCCCCTGGTAGCTGTGCACCCTTGAACAAGTGGCGTAAGCTTTCTGGGCCTCAGCTGACTTACTGCGAAATAAAGATCACGGTACCACACCCTCCTGCATTTTGCTGTATTAAATGTACGTAAGCCTGCAGCAAGGTGGGTACTCCACTATGTCGGCATTGTTAGAAAGACTGAGCATGGATGGGGTGTCAGAGGCTGTCTCTGTCCAGGGAGCACTGGACTCGGCGCCCGCCCAGACTGAGAGAGCAGGTGACCAACCTCAGTTTGCCCTTCCGTATGTCTCAGGTAATACTCTCCACCTCCCAGCGCTCCAGGGAAAAGCAAAGGAGAGATCGTGGCCATGTCTACACCCAGAGTATGATGCTCCCCTTCCCAGAAAAAGGGGTTGAGGTTCAAATAGTCATCCTCCTCCTCACTGCTACCCAGCACTTTCCTCCCGGCCACTTGGTGCTAAACACATCACAGCTTTAGTTCATGGCATCCTCTCCACAGTCATAACATCGACCCCAGTCTACAGATGGCAAGACTGAGGCTTAGAGGGATCCAAAGACTTGCCCAAGCCACACAGCTAGGCAGTAGTGGACTCAGTCCATGCTGCACACTTTCAAAGGACATTAGTTTAATCATTCAAGACTCATGGCTGCCCCTGGAGGAAGGCACCAGGGTGGCCTTGCTCTGGGGATGAGGAACACAGGTTGCAAGGCAGGGCCACTTGGCTAATGAGTGGTGGCATCCTGGCTCCGGAGCCCAATCTCCTGGCTGCACCTGCAGGAAGTCGGGACAGAAGCAGATGGTGTAGCTGCAGAGGATTGCAGAGGAACCCAAGAGGATTGATGCCGCTATACCCAGCCAAGAGCTGGGCAAGAAGGACTCCAGACCCTGCTCTGCTCCTAGCCACAGCCTCTGGTGCTCTGGCCACCAGCCTGGCTGCACAGGAAAACTAACTACTGCAGAACCAGCCTCGGAGACCTCTCTGGGAACATCAGCCCGGCCGGTCCCAGGGTTCTGGGCGCCAAGGCTCCCAGTTGACACCAGGGAGGCCCCTGTGCTGGCAGCCCTGCCCCCTGCCACTCTGTTGATCTCCGTAGCAGGCTGAATGTTTTTAATACGAGGGTGAGAGGCCTTGGGAGCTGCCCAGTGAGGCGGTACTGGTCATCAATCACTGGGTTGAGAAGCCACAGCCGTGGGTAAATGGATCTAGGGAGCTGTGCAAGCACTCTGCCCGTCTTTTGTTTTTGTTTTTGTTTTTGTTTTTTGTTTTTTGAGGCACAGTCTCAGTATGTAGTTCAGGCCAGGTCTTAAACTTACTATGTAGCCTAAGCTGGCCTCAGACTCATGGAGATCTTCCTGCCTCAGCCTCCCAAATGCTGGGTTTTCAAGCAAGCACCACCATGCCTGGTTCTACTTGCCTTTCATCACTGCCTGCACTGCTCCACATGGATTCTGTGCATCTTAATTAGTTCTGGCCCAGAAACCAATGGGATTATGTAGCTTGTATGTGCATGTGCTTGCATGTGTGCATGTATGGTATGCATGTGTGCATGTGGGGGTGTGCGTATACCCTTCTGACCCTGTGAACACATGTGGCCATGGCCCTCCTTGTGCAGGTGTGTCACAGAGATCCAGGTTCAAGGTCAGTCTCACCCCTTTCTAGTGAGGTCACCCTGGGCAAGCTCCTTGGTCTTAGTGAGCCCCATTTCTTCATCTGTACCCCAATGATAATAACATGGCACAGAGGTAAATACCATGCATTCTTTTTTTAAAATTTATTTAAAGAGAAACAAAAGCATGTAAAGGGTAGAGGTAATACAGAATTCCAAAAAAACAAAAAGATAAACAATAAGAAATCACTAGTTAATAAATTACATATTGTCCTCTTAGAAATAGTTGTTCAAGTTACGAAATTAAAGAATACAAAGTAGATAGCCAAACAGAGAGAGTGTAAACAGCTACACATGCATGAGTCTCTGCATGTATGTCTATACTTTCTGTATGAGAGGGAAAAATAAAACTTAGCAAGACAAAACAAAACAAATTCCTATAAAAACATGAAACCAAAAAGTCATATAAAACCACAATACAAGGTGATCTACAATGATTACTGTGTTGTTTCTTATTATCTTCAATAGAATGTCTATATCATCAGGCATAATTGAATATAGCAGTATAATTGAGTATAGCAGTAAATAATAATATTAGCAAAAATAAAACATTGTAGACAGTGTAACACTTCAAAGGCAGGTAATAATCAAACCATAGTGGATATTCTAGTGGATCTTGTCATCTTAAGTGCAGTTGCCTATACTCTCAGACTTGATACTATCAATCATAACAGCTTTGAATAAAATCTATCAATACAAAACAGTGATCCAATAAACCAGATTTGATTTACGATCAGTCATGAATACCATGCATTCTTGCAGAGACCAAGTGATGCTTTAACACGGAAGGATCTGGCACTGAGCACATTTCATAAACATTTGTTCCTGCCCTTATTACACAGGGACCAGGGTGCACATGCAGGGTGCTCAAAATTGTCCCAAATGACCCTTGTAGACACATAGGGCCACCCCAAGTGGGGTAGAACCAGTCAGCACGATCAGAGGTCTCTCTTGTGATTATGTCCCTTTCTATGGTGAGAGGGAGCTCAGCCCGGGGGCCACATCTTAGTCATAAGAGCTATTTAGGAGTAGCTTTTCCAGTGCTGGGCAGAAGTCAGAGAGTCAGGCAGATTCAAAGACTGACACAAAGGAAAAACCTTCTCTGTTGCTAAGATTAAGGGAAGCGACCGGCCACCAGTCAGCACGATGTGGACCTCAGTCCTGCAGCTGTAAGGCACTGGGTAGGGCTACTGACCTGAATGAGCTAGAAGCAGATTCTCTCTAGAGCTTGAAGACAAAGCCCAGCCCAGCTGACACCTTGGCTCAACTTACAAGACTTGAGCAGAGAACACAGTCCCACTTACTCATTGCTGGCTACCAAGGCCAAGGAACCATCAACTTGTAGGGCTTTTCCAGTTTGGGAGATTCCTAAGACCCTGGCAACTTGAAGTGACCCCCAGACATTAGCTCAGGGGTCTGGGTGACACCTGATGTAGCCTCTAGTGTTAACCTGTCTGGGTACAGAGGACAAAAAGTGAAACTTAGAGCAGAGAAGAAAGTCCCCTGGCAGAGCCTGACTGAGGTGTGCTGGGTGCCTCCAGATGCCCCTTACTCACTTGGAGCCTCAGTTTGCTCATCTGAGGTAGGGACGCCAGCCCCAGCTCCATCTGCATCATAGGAGCAATGGGTGGAACAGATAGATGGTGCAAAAGCACTGTGGTCCCTTGGAAGAGCTGCCCAGCCACAAGGCGAGGTGGAGGCCAGTCTCTTGGGTTCCAGAGTCTCTTAAGTACCTGACCAACATTCATCTACATCAGGGACACATGGCAAAGGACTGTGCCCACCCTGGGCAGCCACCTTCTCCACCTCCCCTGTCCATTGCCCTCCAATCCTCCTCCCCAAAGCCTCCCAGCTGCCCTCTCCTCTCTGGCCCACCGGCCCTGCCTGTGCTGTGGTGCCTGTGTCTTACCTGGGTGACCACATAGCCTCCTCCCAGGGTCTTGCATCGGCCTCAGCCTCTCCCTCTGCCCCCACCTGCTGTGTCTCACTAGTTTCCTGCTGCTCAAAGGGTCAGGTCTCTGCTCTGCACTGAAGGTTTAGAATCATTTCACTTTTGCCAAATTAATGAGCCAAAAAAATGTTTAATTTGCATTTCTTGGTTACCAGTAAGTCTGAGAAGCCTAACGTGAATTTTTACCCAATTGACACTTATATTTAAATTTCTTAATGATTCTACATGCACACGATGCATACTTCAAAATGTATAAAAATACACCAGAAAACCATCCAGATCATGGCTCCAAAGAAAAGCCATCTTCCTAGTTTCCTAGGTGTCCACCCACATTAATTCCAGACTCAAGCAAAGTTCATGGCCCAGCAAGTCCTGGACTAGGGAGCCTTCCCCTGCCTCTCTCCTCTCCCTCTCTCCTCCTTTACACAGGTAATCACATCATACTTAATTTTTTCAACTAACAATGTATCTTGGCAACTATTATGATTTGTGCCTGGATGTTCCCCACAAATCCTCATCCAGTCATGGGGAGCAGGCTTTTTGGAGGCAGCTGAATCTAGATTTTGTGATTGATTCATTGTCTAGTGCTGGGATTATGCATGTGAGTGCTACACCCACCCTTAGGGTGGACAGCCTACATACAATATAAGGGAAAGAAAGAGTTTTATCTTGGACTCTTCCTTTTTTACTCCTGTTGCTTTTGCTGTGTTCCACTGCCATGAACTGTTGACCCTCTGCCACACCACCCTGCCTTGGAGCCAGGTGAGGTAGGGACTAAAACCTCTACAAACTGTGAGCTAAATAAACCTTCCCTTCCTTTATTCTGAGCATCAGGCATTTTGTCTCAGCAATGAGAGAAAAGTAACCAAGACAGCAACTATCTCCCTTACTATATAAAGAGCTGCTTCCCCATTACTGGCGGTAATGTTCCACCAAAGCAGATATACCTCTGCTCCTGTTCCTGGGGGATTGGAAGGTATAACATATCTCTTGCTACCATAGACAGTATGTCACTGAAATGTCATTCCACACAGGTGTGAGTTTATTTCTGGAGAAACTGGAATGCAGATTGTTGAGTCAAAGTCTGCCTGAAAGGTCAGGTGGCTTCCTGCAGAGACTGTGCCACCCACCGACACACACACACACACACACACACACACACCCCAGCACTGCATGAGTGTTTCCATTTCCCAGGCCTCACCAAGCTGGGGATCAACCCAAGCTCATTTTCCTATTGGGTAAACAAGAGCATCACACTGTTGGTTTGGTCATCAGCAGCTTTCTTATTCTGAGTAGGATTGATCATTTTTTCATATTTTTTGAAAGATTCCCTTGTTTTCCTTCTCTGTGAATGATCTGTTCATGTGTTTCACCTATTTTTCTGTTGAGTCATTACCCATTTCTTTTTGATTTACAAAAGCTCTTTATATATGATGGAAACTAGCCCCAAACCAATCTAAATAATGCTTTATATTGTTTAAATAGCCCCCCCCCCAAGTGTTGAGTAGAATTGCCCTGGGAAGCCCTCTGAGCCGGTCGGTTATCTTAGGAGTAACTACAGAGGAACCTTGATTTAGGAACTTTACGTTTCCCGAGGGCTGGTTGTAACTCAGGTTGTCAGTGGCAGCTCAGGCTCCTCCACGCAGCCTTCAAAGTCTCTCCTGTACACAGGCAGATCTCAGTGTCCTCAGAGAGACACTGGCCCAGGATTTCTCAGTGAACCCATCCAGGAAAGGATGTTGTAACATTCCTTAATGTTAAATCTGTATCTGAGGCCATCTGGAAGCACAAGCAGTCAGAATTCAGGTCATAACTCAAGACTTTGGTTGTAAGTTAAAACTAAAATTCTGGTCACAACCCAAGTTGTTTGTATGTCAGTCCAGTTATAATTCGAAGGTACCCTGTGCCCCTGTTTCTTCTATGGTAATTGCCCTGTTCAGATTGTCTCTTCCAAGTGCACTTTTATAAGCTATAATCCATGAAAATCATCTGTTTCACACAGGTTCTCAAATACATTTGCATATTCATTTTATTTCCTCTTAAACTGGGGTTATTTCCCAATAAACATTTCTTCTTTTATAAATTTGGGCTTTTTCCTGTCCTTTTTCCCTTTGTTCTTTTTTTCTGGATTAGATCACCTAAATTTTATCTACTTAGGATAAAATTCCAATTTTATTTTCTTTTTAAATTTTCTTTCTTTTTAAAATAAATTTAAAGTTCTAAAACTAACTCTAGGGGACTGAGGATATGGCTCAGCAGTACAACATCTATCTGTCAAATACAAGGTCCTGAGTTCAATTCCTGACATCAATCAATCAATCAATCAATCAAATAAAAAATAGAACTAATTCTAGTACTAGTAGTAGTTCCAGTATTTTTTCCAATTCTTAATTAATTAATATCCACTTGCATCTTTATGTCTTCCATTTAATTTTTTCAGGCATACCTTATTGTTGCTTTTCTAACCTCTTGGATTCAGTTTATGTACTTTCAATCTCTTTTTTTTTTCAGTGTGAGGGAGTGAACTCAGAGCCTTCCCACTCATCTACATCCCTCACCCTTTTTATTTTAGTTTTTATTCAGATAGAGTCTCACTGCATTGCTGTTTTCCAGGCTGGGCTTGAACTTGTGATCCTCCTGCCTCCGCCCTGCTAAGTGCTGGGATGTAGGTATGCGCCATTATCCTGGTCTCAGTCTCTCAAGACCTTTGCCTAGCTTGTCAGTTAGGGACAACTGGGCCAAATGCTTGGTCAAGCCTTTCTCCTGGTGTCTGCATTTCTCCTCTCCAAATTCACTGGCCAAAAAAAAAAAAAAAGGAATCATGGAGCCGGGCTCGGTGGCCCACGCCTATTACAATCCCACACTTCCGAGGGTGAGGCAGGAAGATCTCAAGTTCAAAGCCAGCCTGGGGAACTTAGGACACCATGTCTCAAAAAAAAGTTTAATTGAAAAAAGAAAAGATCACAGGATTTCTATTGTGAGTCTTATCCTTGTATACTGAAAAGCTGCAGTAGATGTCCGCAGAGACCAGCTGAGGAATCCTGCCACGCTGCTGAACAGAGGAGGAAGGCAAAGCCCAGGGATAGGTGCGGTGGCCTCAGTGGACCAGGGCCTGAGTCAGGACAAGCCACGTCGGCAAGGCCCCCTCTCCCATCCCATCTCCCCTCCTGCTTTCCCGCCTTCTGCGACAGGGCTGGGAAGGAAACGCGTCCCCTCGCTGTGTTGGGGTGGTGCTTTTCCACTGATTCCTTGGGACTCCCCCCTCCCCTGGGGGTCAGTAGGGTGGGCAGGGGCCATGACACATCCTCCGGGAGACAGGGAAAGTGTAAGCTCATCCTGGCCGGCCGGGCTGGGCCGGGGCAAGGCTCCACCTGTTCTGATAATCTCTCTAATCCCGCCCTTAATTGCTCTTTATTAACGGAGGCGCTGCCCTCATTCCAAGCTGAAGGGAGAACGTCGGGGCCAAAGACCAGTGGATCAGAAGCTGCTCACATTTTCCAAAGGGATTTATTTGCCACGACCAAAATAACCTTCCAGGGGCAGCCTGAGCTCTGCCTGGCCCATCCCAGTGCTGAACCTGGGAGCCCCAGGACCCCACCAGCCTGAGCCAGTCCCAGAGCTGCCTGCCAGGCGTCTGCAGCCCAGCGGACTCCATGCAGGCAAGCCCTTTCTCAGAGCAAGGCTTCGAACAAGGCCGCAGAAGTAAATAAGTCACAGCCTCACTCTTCCCAGTTTCTCGGTCTGGAAAAGAAGTGACGCTTTCGATGGCTGAATGCCACCACAGGGAGAATGGGGGCCATAGGGGCAGAAGGGGCATCGTGGGCACACCTTCCTGGAGGGACAGACAGGAGACCCGTGTCTTGAACTATGGCTAGAAGTTCCCAGGGTATGACACAGGACCAGACACTCTGTGGAAGCAGTGCGCTAGGACAGAGGGGCCCTGCAATTCGGTGTGGCCATAGCAAAGGTCCAAGATGGGGAAGAGCAGGACTGGGGCGGACGGGTGGACAAGGCTGGGTCATACGGGAGTAGAGAGCCACTGAAGGTTCTAGGCAGAGGGTGGCAGGGCCAGATGGTGCTTTAGAAAAACACTTCTGGCTGAATTGGGGGAAACTACCAGATATTAGGGAACAGCTGGGGATGCTAGGAACAGAAACGGAAAGTGTGGAACCTGAGCAGTAATGTGAATGGAGAGGAGAGGCGGGCTGGGGCCTCGAGCCATAGGGAGAAAACGACACTGATCCTAGCAGTCATGCTGCGCATCAGAGTAGCCAGGGGCCCCCATCACAGCACTCTGTGCCCAGCCTTCCGCCAGGGCTTGCAGAGACCAGAGGACCTCGGGCCACCTCGCTGCCCTAGTGGCCCAGGAGGATGAGAGGTAGGCACAGAAATCTGCAACCCCCCTCTCCATCCTGCCCATCGCCCGCTCTGCCTCCCCCTGCCGCACGGCCACACCCGCTTCCCCCCAATGCACCCCGCGCTGCTTCTCTGTGCTTCCTGCCCAGCCTGCCCTTGCTGTTTCCTGGCCACACCTCAGTCTCACTGAGAGGCTGGGCCTGCGGGTCCCCTGCACCCAGGAGCCCTGTGCTCCAGCCCCACGGCCTCCCATCTATCTGCCTCCCCTTGGCTCCCTGAAGCTCTGTCTTTGTTCATCCCTCCCCATCCTGTCCACTTCTGGCTTGTCCCTGACCTTCCCTCCAACTCAGCTCAGCCCGAGGCCCATCTTTAGTCTTCTCTGGCCACCTCTCTCCTTTCTCTTCTATACCAACCCCTGCCCCATTGCTCACCCAGCCTACGGCCCATTCATCCAAACCACTGCCGAGCATCCAGTCGAAGACAGGCCAGGGCAGGGAGCCCAGAGGTGGACATGGCAATGATGCTCTGTCCCTGTCTCCCTTCCCTGGCTGCTCACACTCCAGTGGCCAAGATGGGGCAGCAAGGGGAGCCGAGGGACAGCAAAGATGCACAGGATGCCCCAGGGCAGCCTTTGCATCTCAGTGCACTGCTTCACTGCAACTTTTAGCAAAGATGCTGGCACCGGGCATGGGGGACAGAGAGGGCAGTCTGTGTTCCAGGGTTTGTGTTCTGGACAGGGAGATGACAGATGAACTCATCCATAGGACTCTTGGGGCCCAGTACCGTCATAGCAGGACCGATCCACCACTCCGTCAGCCAGGACTTCTCGAGCCTGGAATGTCAAGGCTCTGCAGCTGGACAGCCTAGTCCCAGCTATGCTGGGGGCCCACCCATTGGTCTCACAAGTCACTCCAGCTTCTGCATCTGTACAATGGGCACACAGCCTTCTCTCCGTACCAGTGAAACAGAATGCACAACCTATGAGCCAATCAGGGCAAAGATGGCTCAGTGGAGCCCGTGGCAGGGTGTGGAATGTGTTTGTTGTTTTTACTTCATTGCTGGCTGCAGAGGCACCCAGAGGCCCGGCTCCAGTCCTAGCTGGTCACACCGGGCTGTGTGACCCTGAGCGATGCCTTCCTACTCCCAGTGCTGCTTTATGAACTATGCAGTGGGGACACCTCCTCTCTACCCATCCAAGATGCAATGAAACAGAAAGGCCCATGGTCCCCACTCTTTGACCCTGGTCACTCTGGCCACTTGGCCCTCATACTCTGTACCCAATACTTCAGAATTTTATGTCCCATCTTCCCAGAACTCTATTCCAGCTCCCTCCCTCACTGCCACAGGCCTCCAGGAAGATGTCCCCTCCTCCAGGGGCCATCAACGCTGTCTTCCTCCTTAACCTGCTTAGGGAGCCTCACACGGCAGGCAGGACCTGCTGACTGTCTACCCCTCTCCTCAGAGAGCAGCCTCCATGACACAGGAGCCACAAGAAAGAGGTATGCCCAGCTCACAGCTGGGTCCCCAGACCCTGCATGGCCCAGCCAGGCAGGCCCCCCATAAACACACCAGGGCTGCATGTGTCATAGTACAGAAGCCCAGACAGAGCCCTCTCGTTGCCAGCTCAGCAGCCTGTGCTGCAGCTGAGGGCCTCGAAGCCTGGAAAAGCACAAAGCTCTCCAATCCCCTGCTGGGCACATGGCCCCTGCCCTTGGGGTCATGGACCTGAGACAACCACTGGGCCCCAAAGCCCTCAGAGGGTCCAGGTTGGCCCATGGAGGAGGGGTGGTGGTCTCAGGGCTCACCCTTTGTCCCAGACCCCAGCAGATTTTAATTCCAAGGTTCAAAGCATCTTTGCCCCTTCCCAGATAAAAGGCTGCTCAGCCAGAGAGATGAGCTGGTTAATAAAGGACCACGGGGCTCTGGAGAGCTGGCCTACAACACAGGCGGCCCACACCCTCCGCCCACCCGTGGAGGCACTCAGCCCCGGCTGCCGTTCCAGCCCGCTGCCCCACAAGAAAAGCCCATTAATTTAACACTAATAGGATTTTCAATTTGTCACAATCCTGGGAGAGCCGGGGAGGTGGGAGGAGGAGAGGATGCATAGCATGTCTGCATTAAGAAGCTTTGAGAAGAAACCAGCCTGGAACGGAGACAGGTCCCTGCCACTCCAGTGCCTTTGGACAAGCACATCTCCTTCTGACCTCAGTTTCTTCCACAGAAAGTAAAATTGAATCGGGTACATTGGTGCATGCCTGTAATCCCAGAAACTTGGAAGGCTGAGGCAGGAGGATCACAGTTTCAAGCACAGCCTGGGCAATTTAGTGAGACTCTGTTTGAACATAAAACATAGAAAGGGCCAAGGACATAGCTCGGTGGCATAGCACCCAGGGTTTGATCCCCAGGATTGGAAAAGAAAGGAAAGAAGAAAGCAACAAGAGAGAGAGGGAGAAAGAGGAAGGGAAGAGAAGACAAGGGGGAAAGAAAGGAAGGAAAGTTAATAAAAGTTACTTGGAGAAGAGACTGTAGGATTAACTGAGTCTGTAAAAGAAAAACATCAGCAAATGCAAGGCTGCCCCATGGAGAGGGCAGTTGGCACCCTGTAACTATCGCCCCTCCTGCCTCAGTCTCCCTCCCTGCTCCCACCCAACCTGCACAGGTAGCCCGGGCTGCACAGGCTGAGGACCCACTCCCCAGCCCCGCCTGTCCCCAGCCTCCGGGCAGCCTCTGCTGACACCCAGGAGTGCGGAGAGTGTCTGGGCACCCATGGCCTTTTCATCCTCCCCGGGATCAGCGTCCTGAATTCCTGGTTGTTCAAGGGGAGCCAAGGATTTGGAGCCTCCACACACGGCGGCCTGATCGGCAGCCCCAGCTCGTGCCAGCCAGCTGCGTCTCGGTTACAGCTAAGCACACAGCACACCAGCTGCCCGAGCCCTGTTCTCTGGGCGAATTCCTCCGGGATCAGGAGATGCCAGACAGCGGGATGTCTGTGTCTCTGCTTGGCTGAGGGCTCGGCACAGCGCTTCCCATAGCCTGGGTGTGAGGGGCACCCTTCCTGCTTAGGGTCTCGGGGTGAGAGACAGGGAGAGATACGCTCTTGGCTACAGTTGACAAAGAACAATGACCGACATGGTACACAGCCTGCCCCAGGTCCCAGTGCCAACACACAAGCCCACCTGCACAGGCCCCAGGCCTGGCTCAGAGCCACATGCTGGATGCGCTGTGGTTGTCCCCAGGAGAGCGGTGGGAAGGGGACTCAGGAGGCCGCCCACCACGTCTGGCTCTGGGCAGCTGCTTTCCTAGCAAAGTCCTCAGAAACAAACTGGACAGCGGGGGGCAGGGAGGGCCCAGCCAGCACGCCTGCAGTCCCTGTTTGCTTTGCCTCCGACCTGGCCCCCACAGGAGCCCCAACCATAATTTACAGCGCAGCCATGGGGATGGGAGTGGGAAGGAAGGCGAGGTGGCAGGGAGACGAAAGCGGGGCGGTTTCAGTTACTCTGTATTTCAGTCACCACAAGCCGACTCAGGTGTACAGAGAACCATATATCTCGATCACAGAAGAAAGAGAAGCAACAAATTAGTGTCCGCCACTTTAATGGTCACAAAAGAGCTCTCAGGTCCCACACACGGACATGGTGGCTGCACCTTCACCAAGATCAAGGCAGAGAGGCCCAAGGTCCTGGACTAGAACTTCATGGGTTCTCGGGGCCAGGACACAAGACTGGACACCAGGGAGAAGACACTAGAGAAGAATCCTAGCTAAGTGCCGCTATATAGATTGGAGAAAACCACCCAGGCTCCAGGGATTCTGGAAGAGACTGAGGAAGAGGGCAGGCTGCCTGCTATGGGACAGTGGCCTCTGCCCACACAGCAGAGGAGAGAGGCAGGGAAAGGCTCCCTTGTGCGGGACCTGTCAGGCTGTGAACTTTCCAGAATATGTCTGCTTGAGCCTGAGTCACATCATCTTGGGCTTGTGCAAAAAAATGTCCAATTCTGCTCACAAGTAAGTGGTGCCAGGGAGTCACAGGCAGTGGGTAATCAGCAAAAAAGGGACCGTGTGACACTCCCCGGTCTCAAAGGAAAGGTCCCAGCATCCAGAGTGCCTGTCCTGTCTTCCACCAAGGCTCCCTAATTTCCAGCTCCCACACTGAGAATGACCCACAGGCCTCCAGCTCCCCCCTGCATTCTAATCTGGCTGTGTGCACCTAGATAAATTACTCACTTCTCTGGGCTTTTAATTCCCTGGGAGAAAAATACAAAGTAAGAGAAGAAAAATTAAGAAGGGTTCTCTTGCCTGATGGAGGGCAAATGTCCTTTGTAAAGAACTTGATGAACTATATTCGAGAGGAAGAGAGCTGTCTCTTCCCATAATGCAGAAATGGTGGCGTTTGTTTATTAGAGTTAAGAATGGAATGGAAGTTGTGGGTTGGGAGCGTGGGATCTTCTGTCATTCATCATTCATTCGGTCATGTAGCAGTGATTTACTGAACTATCTGAAGTTGGACCCCACTCCAGGGATGTGATAGAGAAGAGAAGCAGGTCCTCCAGGACCTCCTGGGGTGATGGCACAGCAGTGGAGAGAAGATACAGAGCAAGCAGGCACTGTGGGTGGACAGTACGGCTTGAAAGCCATTGCCGGAAAGATGAAGAGGTGGCCAAGCAAAATTCAGGTGGTCAGAAGAGATCTAGCAAGGGCCAGACACCTGCAAAGTCATGAAGCATCTTGCTGGTCACTTCCCTGGCTTCTCACCAGTAGCCAACGCTGGTGAATGAATGGATGACACAGGAACAAACAAGCACATAAACAAAGAAGGCAGGAATGCAGAATGCACACTGCAGATAAAGCACCCACGTACCTGGGGAAACTCCACCTGGACAGTGAACACTTTGTGTATGGTGGACCCGGTCATTTCAGCACCGTGTGACATGGCCCAAAGCACTGGCTTCTGTCTTCAATAGACCCCAGGAAGGAGACTATGGTTCTGTCCCCTTGGCCATGAATGAGATCTCTGGTCCACATCCAGGTCCCTTTCTCAGAAAGCTGGGCACCATCCCACTCATTCACTCATGCAGTAGCATCTCCTGATCATCAGCCACACACCAGGAAGTGTGCCAGGCACCAGGGTGATTGCCAGTGGTAAAGGCCAGCTCTGGGGCTGCCTCTCGATATGCCCACCCATCCTGGCAGGTCATGATCACAGGAAAGACCCACCTGGGTGCCTAGAAGGCTACTGGACCTTCCCAATGGATCCCCAGGCAATGACAAGCTGAGGTCTGTGCAGCAGTGTTTCCCCCTCCTGCTCCCCGCCCAAACTCGTGGCCAAGGGCAAGGCACACGCATGGCTGAAATCCCATCAATGGCCCCTGGCCAACTGGCTGCCACTTGCTTATTTGGCTTGGAACAGGAAATACATTTTTCTACTATTTATACTGCTGACCTCAGGAATAAACTAATTGCTGCTGCAAAGCTGCGTTCTCATACTGTCCAGCTCACATCTGTAACTCCTGGTTGGGACCCACACAGAAAAGGTGCCAGATGGCTGGGAGGTCCAGGGGTTCAAGCCTAGGGACACTCCTGTCCTGCTCCTAGGTCTTCAGGGAAGAAGAATTTGAGACCACAAGTCCCCTCTGTTGAATCTTCAGCTGAGACCCAAAGGATGTCTGCTTTTTCCCTTGTCTGGAACAAATCTCTTCCCAGGTCCCAGTCTCCTGTTCTGTATGTGGAGGTGCATTAACGCTGAGCTCCAGGGACCGCTGTTCGGAGTAAATGACACCATGTCTGAGAACAGCTTCGGGTAAATGTGATTACCCCAGAAGACCCATCAGCCTGAACAGCCCAGCCCCAGAGGCCAGCTTGGCTCAGGCACTCCCCAACATCTGGGCCAGTAACAGCATCAGCCAGATGTGCTGCAGATCCCACCGCCGTCATTGTGTGGAAGCAGTCACCTGTCTCCCGAGGCTGCTGCCCACAGCAACCAGATCAACGTCACCACACAGGCAGGCAGACTGACATTAGCAAAGGGCCAGGAAGTAGAAACTGAATGAATGAATGAATGAATGGCAACAACAGCCTAAGCTATGAAACTATTTTAACTGATTTATTAAAAGTTTACTGAAATGAGCAACTGTTTGGCTCAGGGGTTAGCACATCTATCTATCAAGGGCAGAATGATAAATATTTTAGGTTCAGGGGTCCAACAGCACTGTCACAACCACTCAGCTGACACTGTCAACATACAAATGAATGGATATGGCCATCTTCCAAAAACACATTACTTACAAAATAAGTTATGGGCCAGAGTTGGCCAACCCTTTTGGTTGAACCAGCCAGTTCCCTCATCAAGTCCTTGATTCTTCCTCATCTCCCCTTTCTCTGATATGTCACCAGGTCCTATCTATTCTTTCTAGTACATAGTGTCCCTTCCTTCTCATACTATTACCTCTGCCCTGGTTCTGCCTTGTGCCCTAGGAGCTAGATACAGCAACAACTTCTGTGTTAGTCAGTGTTCCATCACTATAGCAAAGTATCCCAGCCAATCAACTTACAAAGAGATAAGGTTTAGTTTGGCTTCCACTTTGGCAGGTTCCAGCCCATGGTTAATTGGCCTTGTTGCCTTGGAACCTTTTAAGCTACTAAGTAGATCATGGTAGGGTACATGTACTAGAGCATAACCACTCACTTCATAACCAGGATGCAAAAAGATAGAGGAAGAGACTGGGTCCTGGAGTTTTAGAGTTTAGTATTTACATTTATGTCTATGACCCATTTTGACTTAATTTTTGTAAAAACTTTAAATAAGGTCTATATCTAGACTTATTTGAATCCTTTTTTGTATGTGGATGACCAGTTATTCCTGCACCATTTGTTAAAAAGACCACTCTTTCTCTGTTGAATTGCCTTTGTTCTTTCATCAAAAATCAGTTAACTACATTTGTGTGGGTTAATTTGGAAAGTCTCTATCCTGGTCAATTGATGTATTTGTTCTCCAATCAATACCACCTGGTCTTGATTATCGTAGCTCTGTGCTAGATCTTGAAGTCAGGTTCTGTCAGTCATCTAATATTGTGCTGACTGTTCTGGATCTTTTGCCTTTCCATATAAACCACATAATAAGCTTGTTGATATCCACAGAATCATTTGCTAGGATTGTAACTGGGATTGCATTGAATCTATACAAGAAGTTTGGAAAAAAACCTCACACTTTAACATCATTGAATATTCCTATTCCTGAACATGGACTATCTCTCCAAGTGTTTAGATCTTCTTAAAGTTCTTTTGTCAGCTTTCAGTTTTCTTCATACAGGTCTTATACCTAAGCATTTCATTTTATGGGCCAAATATAAATGACACTGTGCGTTTAACTTCAAATTCCACTTGTTCACTGGCATTTCTAAGAGCAACTGACTTTTGTATATTAAGACTGTATCCTGCAACCTTGCTATAATTGCTTGCTGTAACTAGTTCCAGGAGTTTTTCTCATATCCATTCTTTGGAATTTTCAACAAAGATAGTCATATCACTTGTGAATAGAAAGTTTTTATTTCTTTATTCCCAATCTACACACATTTTAGTTCCTTTCCTTATCTTAGTATCTGAGCTAGGTCTTCCAATATGATGTTAAGTAGAGCTGCAAGAAAGGCCAGCTCGTTTTGTTCTGTTTCAGTGTGAAAACTCCCAGGTTCTCACATTTTAGTATGATGCTGGCTAAAGGCTGTATCAAATGGAAGAAGTTTCCCTCTGTCTTCTAGTTCACTGAGATTTTTTTTCATGAAAGGGCATGAGATTGTGTCAAATGCTTGGACCTTGAGTTTGGAGATGAGTTTTTGGTTGGAATACAAAAAGCAAGATCCCTTAGTGAAAAAATCGACAAGGTGGGTATCATTAGAATTAAGCATTCCACCAGGCATGGAGGTACCACCTATAATAGTATTAGGGAGGCTGAGGCAGGAAGATTGCTGTGAGTTAAAGAACAGCCTGAACTACATAGCAAGACACTGTCTCAAAAAAAATTAAACATTTCTAGTCCTTAGAAAACACTGATAAGAAGAAGGAAAAACAAAACCTCACAGATTAAAAGAAAATATGTAGGGACCGGGGGTTTAGCTCAGTGATATAAGCACCTACTTGGCAAGCATGAGGTTGTGAGTTCAATTCCCAGTACCTAAATTAATTCATTAATTAATTTTTAAAAAGAAAAGAAAATATGTAGCAAAATTTTATATATATATATATATATATATATATATATATATATATATATATTAGATGAGTTGTATCCAAAGTATATAAAGAACTCTGAACCTCAACAGTAAGAAAACAAAACCAAATTTTAAAAACCGGGCAAAAGATCTAAAAGATGCCTCACCAAAGAATAGAGACAGATAGGCATATGAAAAGATGCTCAGTATCCCATACCACTGTGGTACTGCAAATGAAAACAACAATGAGATACCACCATGCACCCATTAGGACCACTGAAATAAAAACTCTGACCACGCTCAGTGCTGGAAAGAATGTAGAGTGCCAAGTGCTTCCCCTTACTGCCAGGAGCAATGTAAGATGGCAGGGACACTTTAGAGACAGCTTGACAGTTGCATGCAAAGCCAAACAAAGTCTACCATACAATCGTGTTCCTAGGTATTTAACCAAATGGGCTGAAAACACAACCACACAAAAACCTGCACACAAGTGTTTATAGCAGCTCTGTTATGAATAACTTCCCCAAACTAGAAACAAACAAAGTGGATGGATAAAAAAAACACTGAAATAGCATTCAGCAATAAAAAGAAATGAGAGTTAAGTCATCAAAGACATGGAGGAACCAGACCTTAAATGCCCATTTCTAAGTGGCAGGAGTCAGTGGGTGCACTATTATTCCAAGGGTGCAGCGTTCTAGGAAAGGCTAAACTAGGAAGATGCAGCTCAAGGGTAGAGAGTTGCCCAGCTATATAAGATGCTGGGTTCAATCTCCAACCCTGAAAAAAAGTCAGTGGTTGGAAGGGTTTCCACGATGGGGGTGGGTAAGGAGAGTGAATAGGAAGCGCAGGGGACTTTGGGGCAGTGAAATTATTCTATGTGCTACAGGATGCATTTGTCAACACCCACATAACTGTACAGTATAAAGAGCAAAGCCTCATGTCAACTACTCATGTTAGCTAATAATAAATCAACATTATCATCAATTATAACAAATGTACCACACTAATTCAAGATGTTAAAAAGGGGGAAACTGTGCATGCCTGTTTGTGTAGGGAGGATGTAGGGTCACTCTCTGTACTATTGCTCAACTTTTCTATAAACCTGAAACAGTTCCAAAAACTAACCTATTAATCTCGAAGAAAACCCTCCATTGGGACAGATCTGTATTGCTCTTATTTTATAGAGATATTGTCACCCTCATTTTAAGGAGGGATATTTTCTATGTCCTCTTCTTATGAGAGAGGAAGTGAAAGCTTAAGGAAGTTGCACGCACTGTTCAAGGTCACACAGCTGCCAAGAGACAGGGTCAAGTTTGATTAGTGGACAGGTGGCCAGAAAACTCGCCGGGTATGGTACCCGGAACCTAACTGTCCTTGGATCAGTGCAGACATCTCAGTCCCTGCTTAGCAACCTCTTGCCCACATGCCTGCCTCAGGGTCCTTCCGATGGACCAGAGCAGGGACCTGTGACCCGTGCTGAGCCTGCTCTGCAGGAGGACATCATGGACCCCTCCTGCTCACCCTTCCTCACCTTCCACTCACAGAGACCCAGGAGTTAGCTGCAGAAGTCTGTCCCTGTCCCACTGGTTCTGTCCCAGGAGAGGAATTGATGTGCAGGACAGAAAGGCAGCTTAGAGCAGGAGATTTGACCTTTGCCCCAATTACCATGGCACCAAATAGACCAAAAAGATAAATATTACCTCTTCCTCTTTTTCCAGCCTGGGAAGCCCATGATTGAAGGGAATCTTGATGGCATCACCCCAACCATCATCCTCCATCCTGGCCAGGACCAAAGGCTCCACTCGCGGAGAAGTAACATCTGCCAGGGAAACTGCCAAGACCACTTTTGTGAAGAAACCAATAGAGGAGCAGGGGATCATTGTCCTGAGGATTAACCATGAAACTGATCTTAGATAAAAAGACAGAAAACTCTTAGGATGACGGTCAAGCCCCACCAAGATACTGACCAGGGGTCCTAAGACTTTTCCGAGAGCTGTGAGCCACCAGGGTTGGAGGGCATATATATGGTCATCTGATCCCTGGTCAGAAAACCACAAGGAATTCTAGAAGCAGAAAGACCCATGGCCACAGAGCCTTGTGCTAGCCCTAGGAGGGCAGGGGAAAGAAACAGGAAAGAATGAGGACACAGTCTAAGATTGTCCTTTAGCTCTACTTAGGTATCTTTCCCATGAATATCTCTGTCCAAGACCCTGGTCTAAGCCATGTACAATGGCCTTTCTTCCACTTCATCTTGCTTCAACTTTTCACAGCTCTGAAAGGCGGTCCATGTGTCCCCCTTTTAACAGAGGAGGCAACCAAGGTTTACAGAGCTAAAATCACCTCGTGTGCAATTAAGGGGATAGGATGACCAGTACTCCTCCCCAGGCCTCGGACCCCACACTGCTAAGCACATGGAGGGGGCCCAGGAAACCATGGAAGACAGCTGTCCTTGAGGCCCAGGCCTGCAGCGCTCACCATGATCCATGAGCATCCCAATCTGTAGCGTGAGTGATTCCATCCTATGCCCTGGGTATGGTTACATCAACTGTCATGTTTATTCTGTGGGACAAACTTGAGGTAGGGTCTAAAGGAAGGAGGCCTGAGGGTCCTGGCACTGCCACCGGCTGATGCCATGATAAGAACTCAAAGCCTTAAAATGTCTTCAGCTTTGAATCTACTCTTGCATTTCTGAGAATCTCTCATAGTCAGAATCCAGAGTCAAGGTGTCCCCAATGTGTCACTCATGAAGCAAACGTGTGGAAATAATCTTAACGCCCAGCCATATGGGTGAACTCTAGAGCACCAACTCATAAATGACTTTCTAGTCATTAAAACTTATAAAGAATTTGACATAGCAAGAAAAAAAGGGTTGGGCTATAACTCATTGGGAGAATGTGTACTTAGCATGAGGTAGATCACTAGCACCATAAATAAGCAAAATTAAGTGTAAGATGGAGTTCAGAACTTCCCACAAGGCGTGACCCCCAACTGTGTAAAGGAAAACGTGTAGGAAAATGACTGGTAGGTGTGGGCATTAACTGATTCCAAAAGAAAATGACTTTGTTCTGCTTACCTTCATTTCCAATTTTTCTTCCTTATTCTATAAAGGAAAATGTAAACAGCAACCTATTTTTCTAAACAAAATATAAGATGGAGTAAAAAAAATAATACCATAAAAATATCAAATTCTCTTTGAATTGATGTGATGAAATCACAATATAAAAACTCCTAGCATGTTTTTTTTGGGGGGGGATGAGGAGACATGAAAAGATGATTATAATAAAGTATGTTTGGAAATGCAAGGAATGAAAACTACAGCCCCGTCACACTTGAAGAACAAGTTAGAGGACGTGCACATCTAGATACCAAGACAGTTGTAAGCCTATAACAATTGAAAGAGTGTGACATTGGTTCAAGGAAAGATAGACCAATAGAATAGTGTGGAGAAGCCAAGAAGAGACACACATGGACCATATTTTTGTATGACTGAGGTGACACTATAGTGCTTTGGGGGAAGAATTGGCTTTTTGATAAGTGGATCAACATATGAGAAAAAAGACTTGACCCCTCTTCACACTCCTTGCACAAAATCTTTCCAGATAAAGAGTAGAGCTGAATGCAAAAGATAAATACAACAGAATATCTTCATGACCTCCTGGCTGGCAAAAACCTGAACAGAAAGCAGAAAGCACTAACTGTAAAGGAAAATAATTCATCAATTTGGACACATGAAGACTTAGAACTTCCATTCACTAAGCAATACCACTAAGTGACTAGAAAAACAAGCTAAAGAGTGAGTGAAAATATTTGTAATACATG
The DNA here is from genome assembly GCA_004027455.1 of Hydrochoerus hydrochaeris. Lineage (NCBI taxonomy): Eukaryota > Metazoa > Chordata > Mammalia > Rodentia > Hydrochaeridae > Hydrochoerus > Hydrochoerus hydrochaeris. The sequence goes on along the minus strand of PVLA01012984.1, from coordinate 19,170 downwards.
TAGTTGACAATGGGCTAATATTCAGAATATACAAAGGACTCTACAAATTAATGAGAAAAGACAACTCAATATAGAAATGGGCATCAGAAATGAATACATACTTCACCAAAGAGGCTATCAATGGCCATATTAAAATCACAATATGATATTGTTTTTGAAAGTATTGGTAAAGACGTGGCGCAACCAGAAATTCCCTACACTGTTGGTGAGCATCCATGTGAACAACTGGCAGAATTTACTAAAATATCCATACTCCATGTCCCAGTTATCCCATCTGTAGGTTTAAACCCAACAGAAATGAGTAATCATATGCCCCATAAGTCATCCACAAGCATGCTCTTAGCTGCATCTTTCAAACACCCCAAAACTGGCAACCACAAGTGTATTAGTTGTTTTTCTTGTTGCTGAGACATAATACCCAACACACAAAGTTAAAGAGGAAAAGCTTTATTGGCCCACACCCCGTACAGGTTTCAGTCTATAATCAGCTGGCTCCAAGGTAGGATGGCATGGCAGACAGGCATCACAGAGGAGAAACAGTCCATGGTGGGCAGAAGGTAACAAAACAACAAAGGGCAACCACAGCCCTTTCTATCCCTTATATCTTATCCAGACTACTTAGGGCAGGTAGCACTCACATCCTTAATCTTAGTGCCCTTGAGTCAAGCATCACACCATGAACCAATCCCAGCACCACACACTCTAGATTCAGCCACCTCTGAAAAAGCACTGCCTGGGCCCACATGAGGTTTTGGGGGGACACCTAGATGCAAACCATAATATTCTGCCCCTGGGCCCCTAAAGACTCATGCACATTCCTTTGTGCATAAGGCAGTAAATCTATCTCTAGTTGCTAAAGTTCTAACACTTACAGTATTGCTAAAAAGTCCAAGTCCAAAGTCTCTGCTAAGATTCAAGTCAAACTCTTATCTGTGAGCCCTTGTACAAATAAAAAGAAAGTTAAACACTTCCAACACTCAATGGCGCAAGATAGACATTTCCATTTCAAAAGTTACAAACACAGGGATAGCAAGACATAGGACCAAAGCAACTCCAAAATCCAGCAGAGCAAACATTAAGTCCTCTAGTTCCATGGGCAGCATCTGAGTCAATCTGTGGCAAGGTGTGAACTCCAAAGAGCTTGGGTGGCTCTGCCAGGTCATCCGCATTCCTGGTTTCTTTAAACTCCTGGGGTTTCTAATGTACCTTCAGCTTCACACTCACACAGCTTCACACACTGCCTTCTCAGGGGCACATTGCCTGGCCTCCTAGGCCTTTTGAAATTGGGGTAGATACAATCCTGACCCCACAGCTCTTGCATTCTGCATGGACCTAAACCCAGTGCCACATGGATGATCCCAAAGTCTGCCACCAGCTGGTTTATTTCTCTCTTGGCTGTAGGAGTTGAATGCCTGGATTGCTGGGCTCTCTGAACCCAATCCCAGGGAACTTCCCTGGTACCAAACATGGATTGTGTGAGGGAAACTGCAAGGGGGAGCAGAGCCAGCCCGAGAAAGAAGCCATGGGAGCCACCACCACTGGACGTGCTATAAGGGTAGAGCCACAGATTGCCTGGGATGCTGCACATGGAACTACAGGACGTAATGTTTGCCCTGCTGAATTTTGAACTTGCTGTGATCCCATTCTTTTATATCCCCTTCCTTGCTGCTTTGCTCACCTTCTATATACCGTTTCTCCTCCGTGATGCCTGTTTGCCATGTCACTCTGCCTTGGAGCCAGCCAATTATGGACTGAAACCTCTATAAACTGTGACCTAAATAAACCTTTTCCCTTTTGGATGCTCAGTATTTTGTCTCAGCAAAAAAGTAACTAAGACAAGAATAAGTAGATATTTGTGGTGCAGTTACACAAGAAATTCCAACTGCATGTGAAAACATGGACAACTCTTGCAGACACGAGGTTGAGAGAAGACAGAAAAAAGCACATGCTGTGTGATTCCATTTACATGAAATACAAAAATAAGCAACATTAATATATGTTGGTGAGAGGCAGGAAAGTGACTTCCTTCAGCGGAGAGCTAGAGAATGGGACGGAGAGTGGCAGGATCCCTGGGGTGCTGATGATGTCCCCATCTAAGGTTTGGGTGCTCAGGGAACATGGGAAACAATGCTAATTCTTGCTGCTCTTCTTCCCTCTGTTCTCCCGATCACCCACCTCCAAAGCCAAGTCCTCTGGGCAGCTGGGAGATTCCAACCTCACCCTTCTAGAGCTTTCCGCAGTGGAAGGCAGCTCCGACACTCCTGTTACCCTCAGCAGCGCCCTCCTCTGCCTCCCTCGTGGCTCCTCAATTGTTCCCCTGCCTCATCACCATCATCTCTTTCCAGCCCCCCAGGGACCTCCAGCACCACTCAGACTCCGCTCTCCTTGCTCTGCCCATCATAGCTTTCCTGCAACCCCCAATACTTCAGCCCCCTCTTCTCTGTGACCCCACTAGACCCCTCCCCAGACAACTCTTCCTTTCCCAATATCAGTTAGAATATCACCAGAAAATTCTCTCCCAACACTGCGACACCTGCCCTTCTCCCCAGTGGCACCCAGGGCTGCTGTCCTCACCTCCTGTACACGCCTTCTCCCCATATTGGGCTCCATGCCAGCAGGGACTGTCTCCCCCACCCCGCCACACCCCAGCTGCAGGTGCTCTGTAAGTACTTTTGGAAGTCACATGAACATGGATTCCACGGCTATGTCCACAGCCACTGTCTCCTCTATCATGTGACCCTCATGAAGCCTAACCCCACTCTAGGGAGGACAATTTGGGGGCTCATTTACTGAGCATGACTCTACACTCCCTAGAACCAAGCATTTCTGAACAAATTCTACCAGGCTTACCATGACCTTAAATTGACCTTCATTACTCAGGATCAATTTAGAACAAATAAGAAAAGGGCTTCTTTTCCTAGGGGCTTTATGAAATTCCAAGAATGGAGTTTTGTTGGTTAAACTTGGGTCTCATGTACAGCCTGAGCCAATCTCTGTGGTCAGAGGGCTAGAGATCTCTGATTGACCAGGCCTGGTCATGTGCCTACTTACTGGAGACACAGACCCATTGGCTAAATCAGTGAAAACCTCAGTATGAACCATAGTAACAGCAGCCTTGTCCTGGGCTTAGTATGATCCACATATTGCTCCTACTCCCACCTCCATGCTCCTGTTGCATTTCATAAGGATCCTAAGAGGACAAGGTTATGATCTCCATTTTAGATTCGAAGCAACAGCTCAGGGCAGGAAGTAATTTTCCCAAGATTAGTAGGCATAGCTGGAGAGGAGCACTACTCCCAAGAGTACAGCTCTGGCCAAGCCAACTCCTCTTGCCTCCGTTTCCCATCTTCCACCTCTGAGTCCTACCCCAGCCCACTGGTGTCCATCACCATCCAGGCCTCAGCAGCCCCCAAACACCAGGACAGACAGAGCCTCACAGAAATTGCTGGTTGTGGAAGGATCACCTTCCACCTGCCTAGATGCCCAGCAGGTCTCAACCAAATGGGCTGAGGTTAGACAGGAGCAGAGCCACCGTGGATAAGCCCCGACTCTTCCCCTGCAACACTCCTGTCCCCCACCTGTTCCGGGGCCAGCTGTCAATGCTGGGGGTGCAATGAGCCTTGTCTAGACAGTGGAGAGGCTCCCAGGATCCCCAGTGTGAGCAGGAGCAGGCCTCCTGGGAAGGGTGAGTCCCCACCACCCCGAGATGAGGCACACAGAAGAATGGCCAGGGACTGAGCTGTCTGCCAGGCAAAGGGCAAAACTCATATGGTAAATGTAGTTGCATTTGCAAATCTGTGGTCAAACCAAGATAGTTCCTCTGTCCTCCTTTTAATGTCTTCCTTCAAACAAGCCACACCTATCCCCAGCTGCACCTGTGGCTCTGCCCTCTAATAATGATAAAAACAACAGTGGCTTCTCACACTGCAACAGCTCTGAGTCAGGCACTGTTTCCATGTGACAGTTCATTTAATCTCTCAACAACTCTATAAGACAAATGTAATTATATGCCCATTTTACAAAGAAGGCAACTGAGTCACAGGTGAAGACTGTAAAGTTGCTCTCTGGCCTCACTCTTGATGACCTCTGTTAATTCTCTGTTGGTCTACACAGAGTCCTAAGGGACAGAGTCTAACAAAAGAGGCCACTGTTAACTTCGGTGCATTTGTTGCTTTTCTGTCTTTAGCTGTCCACTTCCATTATGTTCTCTTTTATAAGCAACCCAAAAAATCTTCAGAAGTAACCATGGTATAAACCCTAAATGATTTTTGAAAGTAATTTCTTCAAATCTGTAATTCATCCAACAAACAGCACCTAATGGCCAATTGTATAGGGACAGTATAAGGAACAGAGTAGGGAGGCCCGGTACAGTCATACAGGGGCCAGGTCACATGGGACCCCCATCAAGCCACAGTAAGGAAGTGGGACTTCATCCTATGGCCCTCAAAGCTGATAAAAAAGACCACAGGGCTTGGCAGTCAGGAGCATGGGCTGTACAGCCAGGTGGCCTGGGTTCAAATCCTAGCGCTGCCACCTACCTGTTACAGGACTTTGCCAGGACATTCTGGGTCTCAATTTCCTTGTCTCACAATAGTACTAATTGCAAAGGATAATCGTGAAGACTAAATGAGTCCTGCGCACATGAAATGTTAGCACAATAAATACTGACATGCAGTAAATGCTCACCCTTCAAAGCTTTAGGCCATATTTGCTGGAGAGAAAAAGGATCTTCTTCATTTGCCACTAAGAGACTGAACCCCAGTGACATAGCCATCTCCAAGGTGGCACAGGCAGTTTGGTTCCCTAATAACCAGAGACGAGGGCTGACATGGTGTCAGGAGATCCCTGGCGCTTGAGCCCCAGGGGAAGCTGGGGCAGCCAGCACAACTGGCCTCAGTGACACAGGAGGGTGGACTCCAGGATCCAGCATTTCAGGGCTTCCAACTGCTCTCTAACCAGGCTCGGCTCTGCAAGCTCATGGGTCCCCACCCTAACAGGCCCCTGAGCAGGCGCTGTGTGCCCAGCACCAGAGCCAAGCACCCCACCACAACCTCTCCCGTAAGGAAATCCTCCATCCCCCTACACGAAGGAAGCACCAAGGTGTGTGTAAGCCCCAGGCTAGGCGCACACTGGGCACTTTGTGAAACCCCCCTATTTACTGTGAGGAACATCTTGCTGGCTAAGTGCAAAGAACCCACCACACCCATCCAGAGGAAACATCTGAGACCATGACAGAACCTCAAGGTCATGCAGACATCCAAAGCTGGCCCACTGGGGGCCACTTTCCTGGCACCTACTCTCACCCTCTGGCCATGAGTTCCAACTGCACTCTGAAATGGGATCCTGGCCCTTGGGACCGAGTCTTGGCTCTGCTGCTAATTCTTTCTAATACTTAGAGCCTCTGTGCCCCTGTGGGTAAAACAAGACATTTATGAGCTCTCACAACCCCTAGGACTTCTTCCAAGGCACAGAGTGAAACTCTGTGCCAAACTCTGGACTCTAGGCACCATGCAAAGAGGAGCCCTCATGTGGACAGCAGACTAGAACCCAGGATCAATCTGGAGGACTTGCTGGAGGAAGTAGTTCCTGGGCAGAGTCTCAGTGGACAAGCAGGATTGGGCGGGTGGAAGGATTCTTCTCTGTGGCACTGAGCAGTCCCAGAAGAATAGTGTGACTCTGTAGCCAAGGGACTGGGGATCCCTAGTGCCCAGAGAACAGTGAGACACAGATGGTGGGATCACACGGACTGTAGCACATTATAGAGCATGTTAACCTGGAGGCCGGGCATCCACCGGCTCCAGCAGACAAGACCATCAAGAGCAAGCATGCAGAGTAAGCAGCAGCAGCAGCAGCAGCAGCAGGGAAGGGAGGCTGGGGACAGCACTAGAACTGCAAAATCAAGAGTCCAAAACACAACCGGTCAGAGCCAGGTATTTGGTTCTGGGAGCCAATCAGAGACAAGCATTTGGATCTTGGGAGCCAATCAGAGACAGGCACATAAGCTAGGAGCCAATCAGTATTTGGTTCTTGGAGCCAATCAGAGACAGGGACATAGGCTAGGAGCCGGTTAAAGCCAGGTCCATGAGCCGCAGCTTCCATCTGGAAGAGAGAATCTCACACACTAGGGTGTCCTCCAGTTTCACCTGAAAAGTTTGTTGAAACTCAGATTCCCAGGCCCCATCCTGCTGAATCAAAACAGTAAACAAGAAGAGTCTGGGAACCTGGACTGTCCACTGGTTTCCAGATGACACTAATGCTGGTGGCCATGGCCCCACCGTCGTTTCAAGGAGGAGGGGACCCTCTTGGAGACTGCATGGCAAAGCCATATTGGGCTTGATAACCACCGGGGTGCCTGGGCTCCAGGTCCCCATCACTCCTCGTACTGCAGGTGAAAGCCAGGAAAGACCCACTGGGGGGAAGAAAGCCGAGAAAGTGCAGGACAACAGCTCACATCTAACACACTCCACTGGCCAGGCCTGCGTTCGCTACCTTGGCCTGCCCAAGCTACAGAGTGGGCTTGCGACAACCACTAGGTATGTAGCAAGACATGAAGCCAGCTAGAGTCAACCTTAACCTCAGGGCACACCACCTCCCTGAGAAGCAAGGGGAGGAGGAAAAAGGGAGGAGAGGAGAGGAGCAGGCCGGGCCACGGCCCTGGGTCCCTCAGAGGCCCCAGGAGAGAGAAAGACTGGGGCCAAGCGCCTGTCATGCCCACCCAGGTGGCCCAGCCAGACTGGCTGCTGTAGGCGGAGAGCCTGCCTGTCCCTGTGCCCTTCGGTTGCCATGCCGACCCCCAGGCTGTGTTTTCGGATGTTGTATTTGATTTCACACGTTTGGAACTCCAATTACGTCATTTCGCAACACTGGGTTGCCATGGCAGCTGGCCCCACGTTCCCGGGTGGTTCACACCTTGGGAGAAAGGGAGGGGCTGGCTAGATCCCCCCAGCAGATCTCAACCCAGACCCCACCCCAAGGGCCAAGGACAAGAAGGTGGATTGGACAGCACCTCAGGGATCTGCCGGCATCTAAATTTGGGGAAACTGAGGTCTGGCTGGTGACTAGACACCCCCTTATTCCCCAGACAGCAGGCTCCTGAAACCCCACATCTCCCTTGGATGGAATCTTTGCACACCTGGCTGCAGAGTAGCTGAGGGCCTGACACCTGGCACCCAGCAACCAGCCTGGCCATCTGCCCTGGCTGCGCTCTACAGCTTCCAAGTCGTGGGTGCCCTGGTCAATACACTGTTTCCCTCGCACATCACATGGGCAGTGTAGGGTGGGATAGGGCAGGCGAAAAAACCAGCTTTGGTGTCAGCCTGGGTGCAAATGCTGGCTTCCCACTAACCCAGTGTGCAGGCGATAAGGGTCACCTAACTGAGTCCCAAAGATGAGGGGCTGGCAGGTTCAACTCTTATTGCACGAGGTGCACCCTGTACAACTTAGATGCGATGGAGAGAAACAGGGACCCTCCCTCCCTGCCTCCCTTTTTCCCTCCCTTCTTTCCTTTCTTCTAGTCACCTTGCCACTGTAGCTAAGTCTTCACTCTGTGACTTTGGGCAACTGACTTTCCCTCTCTGGGAAATAATAATCCTCTCCCCATTCATTAAACTCTCCATATCTTAGTCCTAACTTCCAATTATTTAGTTTCTTATCTTCTGGTTTCTATCTATTGTGTAAAGTCAATCAAAGGGATGCTGTGATTTTTATTTTTGGTTTTGTTTTGTTTTGTTTTAAATCAGTAGGTCCCAGCTTCCACTTTCTCAGCTGTGCAAAATACAAACCCAGAGCTCCCATCTCTATCTGTGAATCAGGACTGGCCATCTTTCCCCCACGCCTATGCCATGAGGCTCCTGGAGATGAGGCCAGATCCTCCCAGCAGGCATGGAATCCCTGGTCACCCTCAAGACTGTCACAACCATCCTTATCCCCCCAGAAATCTGAGAAAGGCAACTATTTACATCTCCATTTTGTAGATGAGGAAAATGAGAACCAGAGAGGTAGCAGGAGTTGCCTGAGATCTTAGCAACTATGATGGTGACTCTGCTCTGGTGTGTGCACGCACGCGCGCAAGCGCACACGCACACACACACGCACACACGGAATCCTGGAAAATGTGAGGAGCTGTGGCTGCGGGGGAGGGTGTGCCCTGGGGCCAGCCATCACAGGTCACTGCAGAGGGCTTCCTGGGATGACCAGGAGGCTTGCCTACTGCCTCAGCTGCCACCCAGCTGCCTGCCAGGCCCCCAGATCCCTGGATGCTTCCCCAGACCAGGAGCCAGGACCAACACCAACTGTTTCCTCTCCATGCCGCCTCCAATTGCATGTGTTTGAGTTTGCTGGAAAAATCCAAGTGCAATCCGAATGCACAGGAGACAGGCACTGGGCGGGTGCCTGATCGGCAAAGTCCAGTCCAACAAAGATTCCTGGGGCCCAGCCTCAGCCCCAAGCAGAGCACAGGTTGGCATTCAAACCCTGCCACACTTCAAGATCCTGCCCCTCAGGCCTCTATGCTGTGGCCGTGTCTTTGTCCTGTGAAGGGAATGAAGATGGGCCCTTCAGAGCTGGAAGGAGGAAAGAAGCACAGTGTGCTGAGAAAGTGTCCCTGCTGCCATTGTCCACTGAAATAATGGTCCCTGCAAACACAGTGTTTCGTCACCAGCAAAGAAGTAAAACTGATCTTCACAGGAGAATGGAAGACAGGACAGGAAACAATCAGATGCAGCAACAGGGCCTCCAGCAGGTGGCAGAAGGCTACGAGCTCACAATTGGTGATGCCACTGTGTCTGAGGCAGTCAGGAAGGGCTTCCAGGAGGAGGTAGAGGGAAGCTGAAGGCATCACAGGACAGCAGGAAGAACAATCACAGTGCAGTATATCATCACGGATAAAATGCCCAAGAAAATCAATTTAAAGGAGCACAGGTTTATTTTGGCTTATGGTTTCAGAGGTTGCAGTTCATGGTTGCTTGGCTTGTTGTCTCTCTGACCATGGTGTTGCTCCTCACATAGCAGACAGGAGGGTGGTGCTGGAGACAAGATAGCATCTCCAAGGTCACCCATCAGCACATCAATTCATAAGCCCATCTGGGATGAAGTCACAGGTGAGTTAGAGACCTTGTGATCCAACCACTTCCCCAAAACCCCACTCTGAGCCCTGCTCTGAGCCTCTAGGGACCAGGCCTTCAACATGTGAGCCTCTGGGAACACCCTGAATCCGCACTGTAACAGTGGTGATTACGCATCTGGCAGGGGGGCAGCATGGAGGCTGAAAGGGACCATTTAGTGTGGCATCACAGAACAGGCATCTCTAGCACGGACCCCTGAAGGATGTACAGAGAAAGCAGAGCAGCAGGTAGAGGAAGAGTAGGCTGGCAAATGCATGGAGGTATGACATTGGTCAGGTGCTGGAGGAACCACAGGATCAAAAGGTGGAGGTGATAGCTGAGAAGAAGGATGGGGGTATATCAGGGAAGGCCTTGAAGGCCAGGGTAAGAGGATTAGAATTAGTCCCATCAGCCATGGGGACCCATGGAGGGCTCTGTGGAAAGAACTGACATGAACGGATTTGAGATTTCTGAAGACATTGACTAAGAGGACGTAGGGCTGGGGTACAGCCTAATGCCAGAGTGTTTGATCAGGGTACACAAGGCCCTGGGTTCCATCCCCAGCAGACACCCCAAAATCAATGAGCAGTAAGCTGGGCGGTGCCCACAGCACATGCTACAGTGTCCATTGAGAGGCGACAGCTAGAAGGGAACAGATTTGAGGCCATTTAAGAAGTAACATTGCTAGATCTTTTTTCTGATCATGGTAAAATAAAAGTGACCACTTAACCATTTTTAAGTGTGTGGTTTGGTGGCACTAAATGCGTTCCTGTTGTGATACAACCATCAGCACCATTTCTCTAGTCTTCTTCATTGTCTGAAGTTGAAACTGGTTGCATTAAATGGTTACACTCTCCCTCCCCCAGGCCTGGCAGCCACCACCCCACGTGGTACCCGTGAGTTTAGGGACTATATACTCTATGTGAGCAAAATCACCTATTACGTGTGCTTTTACAGCTGGCTTATTTCAGGAAGCATAAGGTCCTCGAGGTCCGTACACACCATAACCAGGGACAGAACACCCTTTCCTCTCGAGGCTGAATAATATCCCATTGCACACACATGGTGCTACACCTTGCTCATCCATTTCCCCATCCATGGACACCAGGGCTCTTTCCACCTTCCAGCACCTTCCGTGCTCCTGAGAATGTGGAGGGGCCGAGGGTCCTGAGGTTACTTCTCAGGGCACACACTTAGGAGTGGCTGTGTGTTTCACTGTCTCACCTCCCTGTGGCCTTCCACAATACAGCACCATTTCCCATCCCTCAGAACTACGCAAGGTCCCAGGTCCTCCACCGCCTCACCGACACCTGTTATTGTCCTATTTTTATGGTCACCACCCCAGTGGGTGTGAAGTGACAAATTTCTGGATCTTGAGGAATGGTTGTGTGGGAAGAGTGAGGGCAGGAGACTGACAACAAAAGAGGACAGTGACTCCTGGGTTGCTACTGTAGCAGACTGAGTGGATATAGATTCATGAGATGAGCTGGGGGTGGGATGTAGGTGTGGAGAAGAGTCGGGGTGCTCTTGCCCTTTAGGGCTCTAAAGGACATCCTGATTGAACTTCAAGGTCTGGAGGCCTGGGACAGTCTGCACTGCAGGTCAGAAGTCACCAGCATCTGATGTGAAGCCACCACCAAGAACAAGAGTGCATAGGACTTATGGGATACCAGAAGAAAGGGGGCCAGAATGGTCCCTATGTTTTTCAGAGTGGGACAATAAAACAACACACACCAGTAAACAATAGAAGAAAAGTTCAAGGGTCAGGAGGAAAGCCTAAATACAAGGTCAAAAGTTGTAGAATCCAGGATTGGATTCTGTTCTACCCAACAGAATCTCCAAATCAGTGGTTTAATCAGGTAAGGGTTCTGTTCTCCCCTTTGTAAAAGAAGGGTGGAGAGAGGCTGCCCATCAGCTTCAGACACCTAGGTTCTTTCTCTCTGGCTCCATTATTCTTAAGCGTGACTTTCACCTGCAAGGTAATTTCATGGTCACAAGACGGTTGCTACATCTCTAGTCATCACAATCATGTCCCAGCAGCAAAGAGGAAGAAGGAGAGCAGATTTGTCTCCTAGCCAAGACTGCCAAGAAGACACTTTTAAAGAGCAGTGACTGGAAACCCTTTTCCAGCTCTCCCCACAGCCACTCCCAGGTGCAAAGAAGGTGAGAAATGTGCTCTTCTAGCAGAATGCATTGCTTTCCCCAACAATACCTTGGTTCTATGGGCAAAGAACTAGGGGAATGGCCCTGAGGAGGCTTCTGGTGAGGTCACACACAAAGAAAGCTTCTGCCAGGAAAAACACAGCCTCTGCATTAGCTGAGCGGGGAAGGTTACCACTGGGGTTGGCTACGAGGTCCTCGGCATCCTGCTGCTGAGTAGTGGAGTGGGGAGGAGACCAATGGTAGGAACTTGAAGCATGAGGACAGAGATGGCTGGGCATGATGGCACAAGTCAATAATCTCAGCTACTCTGTAGGCTGAGGCAGGAGTATCTCACAAGTTCAAGGCCAGCTGGGTATCCAATATAGCTCAGTGTAAAGACCCTGAGTTCAATCCCTGGTACCAATGAAGAAGAAAGAAACAAAGAAAGAAACAAAGAAAGAAAGAAAGAAAGAAAGAAAGAAAGAAAGAAAGAAAGAAAGAAAGAGAAAGAAAGAAAGAAAGAAAGAAAGAAAGAAAGAAAGAAAGAAAGAAAGAAAGAAAATAAAAGAGAGCAAGAAAGAAAGGCAAACTTTGGTGAATAAGTGAAGAGGGGAGGGAGGACATGTTAGCTGACCAACCCTGGGAGGAAGTCCCCAGCAGGTAGAGCATGGCAGGGCTAGGACCATTGTCCCAAAGGAGATAGGGACCTACAGCCTTGGGGCAACCAGGGAGATGGCAAGACATTCCGGGAGCTGAAAAGTCACCTAGGACTTATGGAGGGCCCAAAGGTCAAGGTCTATAGGAAGGCAGGAAGACAGAGGCTGAAGGAAGACACATGTTGGCACAGACTTGCTGATCTCGCTAAAAGATGAGAAAAGAGAGGTCCAGAGAGGAGACAGACCCTCCACACACACACACACACACACACCCAGGGCCCCACAGAGGGAGGCTGAACTCAGGCTGGACCCAGGCCTTGACTCTGGCACACGAACCTGCACAAATCCCTTGCCCTTGCTGGGCCTCAATTTCTTCATCTGTAAAACAAGACCAGCCCTTAGCTGTGACCACAAAGATTTGAGGATTGCACAAAGCCTCTCAAGGGGAGACAGGCCTTCCCCCGGCCCCACCCTTGTGACTGAGTCACCTCCAAAAGGAACTTTCCAAATTCCCCGAAGCCCTGTCAGGTCCTCGGGGGCTGAGTCACAGGGAGAGTCAAGACTGGGAGGAGGTGGTGATTGACGCAGGTGAAGCGGCTGCCACCAGAACCATCGCCTGGGCGCCTTCTTGTGCCCTGGTAACCCACCTGTGCTGATGCGGCCACAACAAACCCATCAACACCAAACTCCCTCTCCAAGGCTCCGGCCCTTGTCTCCACCCAGCGCTGACCCATCCTCCACGCTGGAGCCGTCTTCCCGGGGCCAGCTGGCGCCTCACCCTTCTCCTGCTCTGAAGGCTTCCGTGGTTCTCCACTGCCCACAGAAGTCAAGTCCTCACCTCCCACGCCAAGCCCTTTGTGATGCAGCCCTGCTGTCCTCTTCACAAGTCCCCTACTGCAGCTTTCTGATCCCTTAGCGCCAAGCCCTAGGCTGTGCACCTCCCTGCCACTGTCACCCAGCAGGGAATGCCCTCTCCTCTCAGCTGGTCCAAATGAAATGAACAAAAAGCCAGAACCCCAACGTCCCAATGTGCCTGAGTCCTTTGGGTCCACTGGCCTATATTTCAGGTAATAGAAAGAAGTAACAAAACTGTTTAAGTCCCCATCACCATAGTATGGGAAGTGTCTCTGGGGCTTCCTGAGAGGGACCAGGGTCCCTGTCAACTTTCACTCCTGGCCCTCTGTCCTCATCAGTCCCCAACGTCCCCCAGAGTCTGTGTGCAACAAACTCTGCTGAGGGTTTGGGGACAGGAGCAACATTTCACATCCCACTGAAAGCAACTTACAGTAAGCTTTTTGCTTCCTGTCCAGAATGTTCCTGGCCCCCTCTGCCTGTCTGTTCCTTGGCACTGGCTGTGCCCTAGCCCCTGAACCCCTCTGCCAAGGAAGCCTGGCTCCGAGCCCCAGAGTCTGTCCCAGTGCTACTCTCCAGCTTTCCAGGGGACCTGCTCCTCCTCACCCACAGCTGTGTACTTCGTGATGACCTCACCTTCAGAAGCCCGCTCCAGGGTTGGGTGAGCACTGGTCACCTTTTCAGAACCAAAAGGGCCTCTTGAGGGGTTCTCCAAAGTAAAGTGCAGCCCCCTTCTGTCACACTAGCAGAGATGAGCTGCTCCCTGTCCTTTATTTAAGTAGCTGTAGGGTTTTCTTGCAGGCTTTCTTCCCACTGTGGGGGACTACAGAGTCAGACACGGGGCCATTAAGTCTCAAGTCACCACCTAATAGATGCGAGGCCACCAGAGGCATAGAGGTTGGGACTCTGGAGACAACATCCCAGCACTGAGCTTGTCTATGCCCACCACATTTGCTCTGCCCGGTCCAGCACAAAGGTGGGTCCCAGGGAGAAAAAAAATGGACATTTATTGAGCACCTACTGTGTGCTAGGCCTGGTGTCTACTCATGGGCACCTGGGAACCCTTTAGCTGGGACTGCTGCTCTGGCCACGTCACCAGCCTAGAAGGGAAGGAGGCCCATCCTCCCAGATCCAGGGCTGGGCAGAGAGGGTTAGGTTTGGGGCTGGGGATCAGAGTTCTGGAGGCCAGGTCCAACTGCTTCTGGATGCTGGGTAGCCCTTGGGGGTGAGACCAGTTGCTCCCCAGGGACCATCTGATCCCGGGGACCATCTGAGGCCGTGATGGGACTTCCTTTCCTTCCAAAGGCCTGCACCTCCACCGCCACCCAGGACCCTGGCTGTCCACTGCACGAAGCTGCAGCAGGACAGGCAGTGAGCTCCAACATCTCAGAGTTGGGGAACAGCTGTAGATCTGAGGGTGTCCCACTGAGCTTCCATCAGGCTCAAGGGTCAACCACCCAGGACTGCTGAGCTCACCGGTGCAGACCAGAAGAGCCAGGGTCAGTCCCTGCAGGAAGAATCCCTGTCCCCCAAAACCCACCCACTCATCACATCCCACTGACTCCCAGGCTGAGTCAATCCTGTGGCTCATGGAACCCAAGGACCAGGGAGAGTTGGCAAATGACAGGTCCACCTCTCAGAGGAGCTAAAGCAGTTGGATGACAGTGGGCAGGGGAGGCCCTGGAGCTACTGCACAGTTCAAGCCCAGCCACCTGCCTTTACAGTCACTCCGGGCGTAGCTGGCCCTGTCTTTACTACAGGCTTCCCTAGCCTGGTCCTGGCTGCTTCTATCTCTGAGCCTCCTACACTCAGAAGAATGCTGAGCCCTGGAAGCAGGGAGATGAGTGTTTAGGGTGCATGACGCAGTCACCCCAGGGTTAACTCTGCCGGTGAGGAGGGCCATCCTGGTAGAGGTGTGAGACAGTGAGCTCTGCTCAGTGATTCCTGGCTGGAGGGTGCAAGCTAGGCAGGCTAGGGGGAGGGAGCTGGAGGGTGACAGTGGACAGGCTGGGAGCAGCAGGCCAAGGGGCCGAGCATGTACCAGAGACTGGCAACCCCTGGAGCTCCCTTTGGGGCCCAGGATTTAGCCACCTGCTTCCTACCCACCCCACCAAGTGGGACCTTCCTGGGAAATGTCGAGGCTGCCTGGCACCCAAGGTCAGACTTTCCATTGGTGGTGGTGGTTGGGAGTCATCAGAGCCCATCTATGACATCCGAGCAGGACCAAACAGGCAGGCCAGCACCCAGGCCCAGTGGCTGCCTGGCTCACCTGTGTGCTGAGGAGAGAGAGAAGAGCTCAGAGCACAAAGATGACACTGAGCTGGAGAACAAATAATCACTTCCGTGAGGTAAAAATGCACATAATACACAAAATGTGGTTCTCATTTTTAACTCAGTTAAATGATTCTTGTCCTGGGGATCACAGACTTGTTATGGCTCAGTGGCTGTGTCGACAGCCATCGGTCCCCGCATCTCTCTGCACCTCATCTGCTCGGGTGACCACGTGTCTTCGTGGTCTCGCCAGCTCTGGTCCCCTCTGTCTGAGAGGCCTGCTGACTGTAAATGTACCAGCCAGGCACACCTGGCCCTGACCCATTAGGGTGGGACAGAAAGGCTCTGGGGAGGAGCCAATGGGGGTGGGGGTGGGGAGGTTGAGGGAGAGGCCTAGGACATATCTAGAGAAAGTAAATGGCCAGGGACTGACCTGGGTTCAAATCCCAGCTTCCATTACAAGCCGGAAAACCTTGACCGAGTCACTTGGTTTCTCTGAGCCCCAGCTTCTGTCTCAATAAAATGGAGGTGATATCACTGGCCCCTCGGACTGAGATGACAGTTAAGAGATTAGATGCATTTACCTAGCATAGCACACAGTAGGCCTGCAGAAAATGGTCCCCTCGTAGAGGCTTTTCTCTTGTTCATTACTCAAAGTGTCCCCAGCCCCATCCACAAAGCAGGAGCAAAGATGGCACCTCCTTCTACAGTGAAGACAGAATCCTGATTCCTTATGTTCCTGGGAGTCCAGCAGCCTCAGATGGACCAGATACTTTCAGGTGGGGGCAGCATCCTGGAGCCCAAGAGCTTCAGTTGTGATAGCTGCTGCCAGATGATCTCCCCTGAGTCACCACCACAAACAAAGCCCATGGCCTCCAGGCAACGCCCCACTACAAAGCGAGGCCCATTATCTGCAGCATCTTGGCTGATGCAGAAGCTGCCAGGCCCCTGGATAAAACCCCAAGTCTGGGCCTGCTGAGCCTGGGTGGAAGCAGCAGCTCTGCTCCTGCCCGAGGTCACAGGGACTGCCCAGTCATCAGGCCACTCTGTACTTCCCTCCTTTACCCAGAGGTTTAGGGTGGCAGCCAGAGGCCCCACTCCCCTACCCTCTACAGCTCCAGACTCCCCCATGCTACCCTCCAGCTGACCAGAACCAGGCTGTCCATGGGTTCTGTGGGTCAAAGCCTGGGCTCTGGAGCCACACTGCCTGGGGCTGCATCTTGGTCTTGAGCTCTCTAGCTGTGTGACCTTCGGCAAGTTACACAGCCATTCCCCACTTCTGTTTTCTTGTCCATAAAACTCAAGGAATAGTGGCAGAACTCAGAGTTATTTGGAGGATTAGGGACCTAAAACAACCTGCAGCAAGTGCTCCTCATCTTTGTCTTTTTTTTCCCCCTTGGTAAGTTGAGCCAATATTTAAACACAAGAAGAAATCATAGGGGGGAAAAATCCTGATTTCTGGCTTTTCTTGAAAAGTCAAAAGCTTTAAGGAGACATATTCTGCAAGGTACCTTCAGACACTGCTTTTGGGCCAGTGGTTCTCAGCCTCCACTATAGCTCACAACCCAATTAGCATGACCCGGGCAGCTATTAAAATATTTTTCTGCTGGCCCCCTCCCAGGCCAATAGAGTCAGAATCCCTAGGACTGGGACCCAGGCATTCTGCGCAATTGAATTCCCCAAGGGATCCAATGCGTAGCTGCTGTCTAGGGCAGCAGCAGCGAACCTAAGGTATGTGTGTTATTTTTTTTTTCTTTTAAAACAAAAGATGTTAATGTATCAGCTGTTTTTTCTAAACTAAAACCTCAGTATTTAGATGTAATTGTAGTGTTGATACTTTGCAATAAATCAGTGGGTTTTGGGTTAGTTTTTGGCACTCATCTCTCCAAGATTCGCCATCACTGGTCTAGGGCCTCTGCTATAGGCAGACATTGGACTTTCCAGTTGACCACAGTGATATTTTCCCTTTGTTGTCATACTGCAGCTTTTTGAAATGACAGAACAAATATTGGACCCTTGCCTTTTTAAGTGGAAATAGAAGCCAAACCCAGAAGACCATGGCTTCCCTCTCACACCTGACCAACTTAGCTCATGCACTTGCCTGCGAGGTCCCCTAAAACAGCAGCCTGGTGACCCTGAACTCTGGCCTGCTTGACCAAGTCTCATCTACTTACCACCTCAAGACAAACAATCCCCAGGTCGCCATCTATAACCCAATATCCTGTCTTCCCCAACACACGAGAGACTTCTACTCCTAGATGTTCTCATGTTCACCACTGTATTAGTGAGCTTTCCTGTCGCTGGCACATAATACCCAACACTGACAATTTAAAGGAGAAGAGGTTTAACCTGGCTCATGGTTTCCAAGAGTTCAGGCCATAGTTGGGCAGCTCCAAGGCAGGAACATCATTGTAGAAGGTTCTGGTGGACAAAGGCTGCTCAATCCATGGCAGTCAGGAAGCAGAGTGGGTTGTAAAGAGAGCCAGTGAGAGCCATGCCTTCCAAAGGTCCCCAATGACTCTTTCTATCCAGGCCCCACCTGCTAACAGCACTTTCAGCTATAAACATGGTCAGATTGATCACTCCACTGCTGAGTGTAATTCTCCTGTGGTCCAATCACTTCACCAGGAATTAAATTGACAATTAAGATTAACAGGCACAACTGCCTTTCCTGCCTTACTCCCAGTGAATTTCTAGTTATCCTTGGGGTTCTGTTCCAGGGCCATCTCCTCCAGGAAGCCACCTCAGCCTGCCAGGCAAAGTTGGAGACTTCCTCCCTGATATCCCAGACACACATCCTGACTCTTCCTCTCTTCATGCCAAGACAGTCTTTGCTCCTCAGGAGTGTCTGCTCCCCCAGTTTAGGAGCACCTCAAGAATGGCATCACCTCTGGGCCCCAAGGCCTCCCTGGGGATGCAGCCATGGGCAGTTCAGTGAACATCAGCTGAATTCCACATGGCACCAGCTAAAGGAAACCACACAAGAAATTTCCCTCTGATTCAAATCCCCAGTTGACACAAAAGTGATCCTGAGAAATTTATACTGTGAAATCGGGGTCAGGTAGCCAGTTATTTCCTTGACTTCTCATTGGCTCTGATGGGTTTTTTCTCCATCTCTGTACCAATCAGTGTGCCCAGGGAAATCCAGTGCTCTGATTGGCTAGATCTGAGTCACATATCACCTCAAGAGTCAGTCGGAGGAGTGGGGCTCTGGCAGGTGGTGAGCTGTAAGGAGGGAAAATGAGTTGTGGAGGACAGATGCCCATCAAGGACCTGCAAGACATGCCCCGTGCCCATCAGACCTCCATAGCTGTGGCTTCAGCATCTCAGGAGGAGCACCCCTTCTCCATGTGAACTTTTCCCAGATTTTACCTTTAGTGTAGGTTAAATGAGAAACTCCCTAATCACAATTTTTCCCCAGTAGTAATTTTTTAAAGCTACTATGAATTCAGGAATTCCTTGAAACTGATTTGTACTTTACCCATTATTTGAATTATTATCATTTCACTTAATGTGTGATGCATTTGGCCTGAAGACACTGCCCAAGCACCCTGGCTGTGACTTGGAGGATCCTTCCCACCCTCTCCAATACCCTTCCCAATGATGGGCCAGAGCCTTGTGGGAAGTGGCAGCCTGCACTTGAAAAGACTCCATGAGTGAGAGACCCTTCCCCACTCTGTCTCAACCCTTCCAGCAGATCTGAGGATTCTGGTCACAAGAACAGATATGACCTTTGTACAAGAAGTTATATTGGAATGGTGCTGGGAGTTCATGGAACGTACCAGGATGGGGAACCAAGGATGCTGTGGGGAGAGAAAGCAGAAGGTACAATGTAGGCGCAAGGTTGGGATGCCATGGTGTGGATCCTGCCTCAGGAATGGATGAATCGGTCTCTTCAGCTAAAGATTCACTTCCAGTTGGAGAGCAGAGGCACACACCTGCAACACCAGTTACTTGGAAGCCTGAGACAGGAGGATGGTGAGTTTTAAGTCAATCTAGCCAACCTAGCAAGACCCAGTCTCAAAAGAAAGAAAGGTCAGGCATGATGGAGCACACCTGTAATCAGGAGCCTGAGGCAGGAGGATGACCACAAATTTGAGGACAGCCTGGGCTACATGGTGAGTTTAAGGCCAACCTAAATGACATAG